>JAVQJF010000597.1:0-16040 GCA_036023855.1 Gadopsis marmoratus
TACTGATTTCCCGGATGCTTCCACAGGTCTCTCCCCAGCACATAGGTCTGGAGTGTTTCATCAGGTGTCTCACCCAAGCACATACTATTGGGGTGCTTCGTCAGGTCTATCCCCCAGCACAAAGTACTAGGGTGCTTAGTCAGGTCTCTCCCCAGCATAGAGTAGTGATTTCCCGGGTGCTTCCTCAAGTCTCTTCCCCAGCACAGAGTACCAGGGTGCTTTATCAGGTCTCTCCCCAGCACAGAGTTTTGGGGTGTTTCATCAGGTGTCTCTCCCAAGCACATACTATTGGGGTGCTTCGTCAGGTCTATCCCCCAGCACAAAGTACTGTGCTGCTTCGTCAGGTCTCTCCCTAGCACAGAGTACTGGGGTGCTTCATCATGTCTCTCCCCAGCACAGAGTACTGATTTCCCAGGAGCTTCATCAGCTCTCTCCCCCAGCACAGAGTACTGGGGTGCTTCATAATGTCTCTCCCCAGCACAGAGTAGTGGTATCCCGGGGTCTTCGTCAGCTCTCTGTCAAGCATAGAGTAGTGATTTCCCAGGGTCGTTGTCAGCTCTCTCCCCAGCACAGAGTAGTCGAGTGCTTCATCAGGTCTCTCACCAGCACAGACTACTGTGGTGCTTTGTCAGGTCTCTCCCTAGCACAGAGTACTGATTTTCCAGGTGCATCCTCAGGTCTCTCCCCCAGCACATGGTGCTGATTTCCCAGGTGCTTCATCAGGTTTCTCTCCACAGCACAGGGAACTGGGATGCTTCGTCAGGTCTCTCCCCCAGCACATTGTACTGGGCTGCTTCGTCAGGTCTCTCACAAGCACAGAGTACTGTGGTGCTTCGTCAGGTCTCTCCCTAGCACAGAGTACTGGGGTCCCTCATCAGGTCTCTCCCCAGCACAGAGTACTAATTTCCCAGATGCTTCCTCAGGTGTCTCAGCAGCACAGAGTACTGAATTCCGGGGTGCTTCATCAGGTCTCTGAAAAATTAAACTAAATGGAAACTGTGAAATGCAGACTTTGGAGGCCTCTGTGGGTATGTATCCTGTAAAATTTGCCTTTCCTCAACATAATCATGAACTGTTCTTCTTTACTGTCAGCACTTTCTCTACTGCCTGTTACTGTTCCCTAGTAACATCCCCCTGTGTTGTCAGTGAGGTCATTCTGCTCCTCCTATAGAATCGCTCCTGGGTTGTTTCCTTCTAAATACCAGCTGAGGCTGTGTTACTTTTCTTCTCAGCTCTTCTTCCCTCTGCACAGATTAATGGCAGTGAGGGGTGAAGCATCTCATCTGACTGTGGGCTGTTTCTCTCTAACAACTGGAAGCTGCTGCCTTTCAATGTCTGCTGCATCTACTCACTGTCTTCGAATCATCTCTCTCTCCATGTTCCACTCCTGTCCTCGCAATCGGTCTTGCAGAGAAAATGCACTAGAAGCAAACACATCAAGCAACATGGCCTCTGCCACTTCTCGCTCTCACTCTCAAGCTAGCGAGTAGGTTGCTCATTAGCAAACATTGTCTAAATATTAGGGGTGTCCCCAACTAAGAATTTATATAGTCAAATCTGATTGGTTAAGTCAGTGGGTCCCAAACTTTCTTTGCAGAGCCCCCCTTTTGTAGATACAATTATATTCAGCGCACCCCCCCCCCCGCCGGTCACCCTCATGCTCTCAAATACATTGCCTTGGTCGGCTTACTTGTGGAGTTTTATGTTGATTCGTTGTCTGCTTTGCGTTTCCTCAGTAGTCCTGTCACAAACTTGTCCATGCTGGCGGTGAAAAGTTGTGCTTGCATTGTTTACATTTTTAAGCGGCCCTCCTCTGTGGTGCTTCTAAGGTGGTCGGTAGGAAAATTAGCGCCATCTGCTGGACATAACTTGACAGTGGAAACAGTGTTCACAGTAGCCCCGCGCCCCCCCGTCACAACGCCGGGCCCCCCCAGGGGGAGCGCCCCCCAGTTTGAAAACCACTGGGTTAAGTCTTGCCTATTGTCGACTGATGTTTGAATCATCGTTTTACTGGGCAGCTAAACTAACGCTGTAAAGTATAGAAAAGCTGCACCTGTTAAAGTAGAAATGCTCCGTCAAAGTTTAATAATTCTCAGTATTTTAATGGTTCCGGATAGGACCACCAAGTAGGGACCTGGGCTATATAACAGGATTTATTGGGAGAAACCAAGCAATTCTATGTAAAATCAGACATTGAAAAACTTTGGCCTGCTGGTGACCCTAGATAGACAGGATTCATCCTGTGGGGACCATAAATGCCTGCAGCAAATTTCAGTGCAATCCATGCAACAGTTGCCATTTCAGTCTGGACCACAATGGTGGACCGACCAACCAACCGACGTGGCTAAAAACTGAATTCATGAGGCTCAGTTTTGTTGTGCAAAGCTACATAGTGTGGTAGAATTTGTCTCAGAAGTATCATCACTTTTGGTAGACAAACCACACTGAATTAGTAGTATTATTCACTACAGTAAACCAATGACCCTGCTGTGACCTGAGCTGTCCGGTCGAACAGAGGTCTTATTCTGAATCAGGTAGGTGTTGCACATCCTGGTTGCTTTCAGCCTGTGTATCTGGTGTGTGTGTGCGCTGTTTTATAATACTGCCATGGCCCGTTTTTATTCTGACTCAAGTATATTTTATTCTGACTCAAGTATATTACGGGGGTTTCCAACCAGCGCAGGTACACGGCCACAATGTGCATCCATGCCATACAGAGGACAGTGGGTAGCTCAAAATCATCACTACTGTCCTTAGCTTCGCTTAGCACCATCTCCTCTGACACACACACACACACACACACAAAGCAGTGAATTGTCCAGAGGGAGATACAGATGATACATACTGAATACACTGATTATGATTTACTAGTATATTGATTATGTTTCATTCTTTCCTAATAATGAGGGCGGGGTGTATCAGTCAGCTGCTGTTGACTTTGGAGTTTGGCACCTTAGGTCGTTGTTCTGATTCCAGCCTCCTGTCCACATGTCGAAGTGTCCCTGGGCAAGACACTGAACCCTAAGTTGCCCCCGGTTCTATCCTGAGCTGTCCCTGACCAAGACAGGACAGGGATGTGCACTGGACCTGGTCCCCGGCCGCCATAGAAGGCTGACCGCTGCTCCAGCTCCCCTCAGAAGAAGGATGGCTGGATGGGTCAAAAGCAGAGGAGACATTTCAACGTGTGTGTGTGTGTTTGAGCTGTTCTCTGCATATGTGTATCATGATTGACCATTAAAGGACTGAATTATTATTATTAATACATAGTATATTGTTACAGTATTTTATACAGTTTGGAGTAGACCCTACTGCTTGCTGTGCATTTGTATTGAGCTGTAGTGTTCAGTGTTGCTTTTACTGGGTGTGTTGTGTTTCTACTCGCAATAACGTGGATATAACGTGGCATGTTGGCAGATCAGAGAAGAGATATGAGTCATGCTCTCTTGTGTGCTCTCAGTCCGTCTGTCTGTGGAAAACTGACAGCTTTCATATCTCCTGCTGGGAGAGATATCCCAACCTGGATCAAATAAATGTGTGTGTGTGTGTGCTTTTATTGCTATAGTTGCCATAGTCAATGGCCAGTGGAGCTCCTGGCTGCCCAGTGCTGATAGAGTTTTTATAGGCAGCAGAGGAAACAGCCCGTGGGCCTCAGTCCAGTCGCTGCTGGCTCACAGCCTGCACAATCCACTGGGACGTGATGTTGATTGCCTGCAGCCATAGTGCCCAGGTTGGAAATGGTGGGCTTTCACATTTTCACATCTATGTTTCTCTCACTAACACACACCCTCAAACAGTGCGTGCCTTTCACAGAGAGGCTGTAGGTGCATGTTGAGGTATGTCAATGCAAATGCTTTTTGAAAAGTGTATTGTAAGGTGGAAAGTACAGAGAAGGGCAGCCTCGTGCCCGAATCCAGGGGAAAAACAGCAGTCAAGCCTGACCCCTGAAGTAAAAGAGAGGAGGAAGTCTGACAACTCCAACCCAGAATGACGAAACACTACGGGTTAAATGGACAGGATGGGTTAGTTTTGAGTAAAAGTGGGGAGAATTACTGTCATTTGGTATATCACTGACTAACAGACAGTCTAAACCTAACAGGTCAGATTTGAGGAGGAGCGGAAAGACTTGCAGACATTTGGTTTGTCACGGTCTCCTAACTTGTAGCAGACACACCTTCTAAACCTACATAAGAGCTTGTACTGACATCGTGTCTTCAGCTCTGGTCTCATCTTTATCTCTGTACTGCAGAATAAACTCGGACCGTCTCCAGTGAATTCTTCAAACTTGTGTGAGACTCTAATAGAAAAGTGTTGGGAGAGGTGACCCAGACTTAGACTGACCCAGTACTGGTCATCTTTTCCCCAACACCAGCCCGCAGCCCGCTAACCTCCAGGCTGCACACAGACAGGAATTATTGTATGTGATTTTAATATTCATGGGGACGTTAATAATGACAGCCTTAGTGCTGCGTTTGTCTCTTTAATAGATTCGATTGGCTTCCGTCAGAGTGAACATGAACCCACTCACGGTTTTAACCACACCCTTCACCTTGTTGTCTACAGCATTGATATTTAACATCTAATAGTCTTTCCACAGAATCCTTTTTTATCTGACCATTATTTAATAACTTTTGAATTCCTATTATTGGACTGCACGCCTTTCAAACTGACCCCAGGTCTGCAACAAAACTGTAGACACGTGGGTGGGGAGGATGAGCGATGGGTTTGTCTGCTGTTTTTCACTCTTTATTGGCTCAGCTCTCAGCTGACCAACAAGTTGACAGCCAGACGGTGTAGGATATTGCAGCTATCTGTGTGTGCAGAGCTGCAGTGCAGGCGAAACGGACACAAAAATAGAAAAAGATAAAGAGTGATGGTAGCAGGTAGGGTACACTGCTGACTACTGCACACATCTTTCATAAGAACCTTATCTGCTTTCTAATGAGACAGAGCCTAGGTTAATATGTGGAGGAAAACGGAGAGGGGTAGATGAGGAGGATACGGGTGAGGAGTGCGTCACATGTAGAATGACACACGGACTGAAGGCCTGTGCTGCCGCCACTACTCTAACATTTTTATGTGAATGTTGGATCCTTCAATTATTTGGACGGTAGAAACATTTATTTAAAGAAAAGGGGACAATAGTAGTACGAAGTCATGCAGTCTGTGTTGATTTTAGCACTTTAATATTATGACGCTTGCAGACCGACTTTAGCACTGGTGAAAAAATGCAGCCCTCTCATTCAGTTCAAGGAGCTTTGAGGGGCAGAAGCCGCGAGATTTGAAAAGGCCTAGTGGTTATCTCTCCTTCCCTTGTGCTTTCCATCCTCCCGGTGTGTTGTGGGTGTGGCTCTGGGCTGGCGATGGGACTCCTGGTTCCTGCTTCAGCTGATTACCAGGCACATCCTCTGCAGCACTTATACCCAGTTCAACTCTCCACTCATCTCCAGATCGTCCTGTGTTACCTGTGTGTTAATCCCAGCTAGGCTTCTCTTTGTTCATTTATTTTTTTTAACAGGACCTTTATTGCCAAACATGAGGATACATTCACACATGCAGTTGTGTCCCACGATAAAACTCATCCTCTGTACTTAACCCATCCTGCCATCCTTCCTCCTGAGGACAGCCTGCAGCAGTGGTTAGCCTTCAATGCGGCGACCGGGAGTGCAAGTGCTTATGCCCCATCTTGGTCAGGGACAGGGCACTCATACAGCACCATGGGGCAACTATGGGTTCAGTGTCTCTCCCAGGGACACTTTGACATGTGGACAGGAGGAGCTGGTTAGTTACCAGATTAAGTTTTTCTACAACTAACCTTGTTTTCCCTGCACCCCAGATCAGTCCCTCACCTGAGCTCCAGTCTGTCTGCCCCATCAACTCCTAGACTCCAGTTCCCCGGATCAGGACCTGCTACAACTCGGCTCTGCTCGGCTCCCCTCTCTGCTTCTCTTGTTCACCTGCCATCCGGTCACCTACAACTTCGTCCTAATAAACTTTGAACTGATGGGCTTGTGTTCTACTTACGGGGTCATTCTCTACTCTCACCCTAACAATTGTGGCACAGAGGTGATGCTAACCAGGTTGGTGATACAGATGCTGAAAATGGAGGGAAGCCTACTTGACTTAAGTGCAGTAATGTGTGTAAAGCTCACGTACAAATTTCACTCAAGCGTGCTGTGAAGGAACAGAGCCATTTGCTGGGATAAAATCAAAAAAATGTACTAAAGAAGAATACCTGAGACGGGACATCCAACCTGAACATAATATGGCTAAGAAAGAAATCACATTTTATTTATAGAGCACCATATAATAACAAAGTTATCTCAGGGCTTTGTCATAGAGAGCAGGTCCAGTGCAGGAGGAAAGAACACACAGCAGCGCAGTAGTTCCACATGCAGATGTAAAGCAACAGCAGTAGCATCTAGATCTATATAGGTCATGAACATTAAGATACAATGACATGCCCTCAGAACCACAACACCGACAGGGAAGGATCAGAGGGGAAGCATACAAGTCGATGGGGAGTCGAGCATGTTGCGAGACAAAAAGTATCAGTATTAGCTGATATGACAGCACAGAATTTGCCTGACGGGCATTTGGGTTGTGTGTGTGCTTGTTTAATAATAAGGAAAGCAGCTCATGTGGGTGTTTTGTGTAACGCTGTCAGACTGAGTACGTGTGTGATGTACAGTAAGTAGGGAGTCCACCTTCAGTGGCCTCTGGCTGATGTGCTGCCTCGCTGCTTTTATTGTAACAAAATACTAACCGCTGTGTGTTATTTCATTTCTAAACAAACACACATACACAGCTGACGACACTGTATGTGTTTTTCCATGTGTTTATTATTGGGATATATTTCTATTTACAACATACTCTATGTATTATGTATGAATATGCTTGCATGACAGAAATGAAAAATCAACTGTAACAGTGCACATACTGTTTGTTAAACCCATCCAGCCATGCCTTGAACCTACACTGCACCACACTGCGAGATAACGATGTCATTATGAGAACCCAGGCTGTCCCGCAGATTTAACTCTTGTTTGCTACTCGCGGTTGTATTAGTTCAGCTGCATATTCCATATTCAGATGTGTTTATGCATTCCTCCATCCAGCTCTACATACTCTTGTGAATTCTAAGGTACTAAAAATAAAAAAACAACAGATTCTTACACAGATTGAAATGCAAACAGTGCCATCTAGTGGAGCAGAGTGGAACTCTAATCTGTTCCCTACTGTCATTACGGTGACTGTCATCAAAGCACAGACATACTTTCATTCAGAGGAAAAAAAGAAGGCAGCTTTTTTGGAAATATCTAAAAATTATCAGACTGTGACCAGGCTTCTTTAACCAAGTGAATTATTTGTGATTATTGGATGCTGGCGATGATGGTTTTCATTGATGTATAACATTGTTGGACTGCTCCGAAGGTAGGAAGACACTATACTTTTGAAGGTGTCAGTTGTATACTCTGAAATAAACCTTGTGAAATGCATGGCAGAGTATGTGGTTCAAAATCTGGTTACAACTTTCAAAAAAGTAATTTAAAGATGAAACTTTCTCTTTATTCACCATGAAAATACTGTTTTACCACAATAAATCACTGATTCTTGAGATAAGGGACAAAACATGTTCTAAATCTGATTTATTTATTAACACTGCATTAATTTCAAATGGATATATTTGTAAAGAAATGTCTCAACTACCAATCATGTGAATCATGTGATATATAACTCCGTCAGACACACTAAAAAGTATTTTATTTTAATTGAATCAATTCAAGAAGAATGTAAAATCCTCAAGTATCACTTGTATTCAGTAATGAAGTTAAGTATCAAAATACATTGTTTACATTTCACAGTATTCAGAAATGTCCCATTTCTAAATTCCTTAATTTTCGACCTTCATTTTTAATATTAAGCATATAAAATTAATGTTTGAAACAAAAAAGACATCATTGTATGTAGTTGTGCTGCTTTTTAAGACATAAACACAATAGTTCAAAGTATTTATTGTCATATGCACAGTAGGAAACATGTCTTTGCCATCCACAATGAACGCCGAACAATACAAATCTACGTATAATAGATAAAACCTAAAAATAGAATTAAAATTTAAAAGCCAGCATAAACAGAAAATACAGTAGAAATACAAAATAAGGAGTAGTGCAACATCAGCTGTATATGCAAGTCGGCAGCAAGTGTGAACTTACACATGTGCAAACTGAAATGGGAGCAGTCACGTCCAGTTTCATGAGGTCGTCCATAAATATAGACTCCTGTCAGCTGTTCAGGAGTCTGATGGCAGTGGGAAAGAAAGAGTTCTTTAATCTAGAAGTCCTGCTTCTATACCTCCGGCCTGAGGGTAGAAGTGTGAACAGTCTGTTCTGGGGGTGGGTGGGGTCCTTGAGGATGGAGGCAGCTCTCCTGTGGACTCTGCGATGGTAGATGCTCTGCAGAGAGGGCAGTGGAGTCCTGGTGATCTTCTCAGCAGTCTTCACCACTCTCTGCAGGCGTCTGCGATCCGTTCAGTAGTGCTGCCGCACCACACGTGATCGGCTGGTCAATAGTCTCTCAACAATGCAGCTGCAGAAGTTGCTGAGGATCTTAGTCGACATGCCAAACTTCCTCAGCCTCCTCAGAAAATACAGCCGCTGTTGAGCTTTCTTCACCACCACCCGTGTGGTATTAACAGTCCAAGTCAGGTCCTCGCTGATGCAGACGCCCAGGTATTTGAAGCTGCTGACCCTTTCAACTTCAAGCTCCCAGTGGCTGATGATGTCTCCTCCCCTTCCTCATGTCCACTATCAACTCCTTCGTCTTGTCCGTATTAAGGGTGAGGTTGTTGTCCTCACACCATGACATCAGACTGGCCACCTCACTCCTGTAGGCCGCTTCGTCTCCTATCACTGCTGTGTCATCTGCAGACTTTACGATGATGTTGTCCTTGTGGGAGGCGACACAGTCATGGGCGAACAGGGTGTAGAGGATGGGGCTGAGGACGCATCCCTGTGGAGTGCCAATGTTTGTAATAACTCTGGCTGAAATCCTATTACCAATCCTGACAGACTGAGGCCTGCCAGTCAGACAATCTAGGAGCCAGTTACAGAGAGTGGTAGTCAACAAGGAGCATCCTGATATAGGAGTCTTTGTTTTCCAGGTGGGAGAGGGAATAATGGAGGGCAGCAGCAATAGTGTCTGAGGTGGACCTGTTGGGCTGATAAGCATACTGCAGGGTGTTCAGGGTGTCCGGTATGTCCAGCACCACTCTCTCAAAACACTTCATGATGATAGGAGTGAGTGCTACCGGCCTGAAATCATTCAGGCAGGTGGGTGGGCTCTTCTTAAGAAGAGGGCCGATGATTGTGGTCTTGAAGCAGGATGGAACGGTGCTCTGGCTGAGGGAAAGGTCCAATAAACTGAACAAAGAACAATAAATCTCTTTGAAAATGAACAAAACCATCATCTGACGGTGTTGACAAGCAGCTGATGGAGATATAAACTGATGAAGCAGAAAACACGAGCATGTTTTCCCAGTCAACTGATTGAGGTCACAATAAATTAAATTTCAGTTTTATTTATATAGCTCCATATCATAACAAAGTGAACTCGTAGCACAAAAGATGGAAAGAACTAACAGTGATTTAAAGATATTTGTTATTCTATTCTTAGTTGCAGAATGAAACTTGCTGCACTGCTTTCTGCATTGCCCTTCACATCCTTCCAATACCTTCTCTGATTCGTCTTCCCTCTTGGTTCCAGGGCTGGACTGGGACAAAAACGGCCCTGGCATTTTGGCCCAGACCGGCCCACCACAGTCGCTGATGATGTATGTCACCATCCAACTGTACCGCTCCCTAAAAACGCTAGAGCCGTATAATGAGTACGATTTCCGGAGATAGAAAAGTTATTTATCAGTAAGATGCTTAAAATTCTAATGATCAATCGTCAGTCTTTTGTACATTAATATTATTAGAGCTTAATTTGTATCGATCTTTCTTTTTTTATACATGCAGTCACTTCCCTGCTGCTTTTACTGTCAGTTGTACAAAACTGTAATTCTGGTTTATCAGAATGTGTAACTGCACAACCTGCTGAAACACTGAGATACCTTTTTTTTTATGTGCGACTTAAAATGTAAATGACCAAAGTGTGAATATTTCAATATAAATGTAATTAAAAACAGAATTGTGAAGGCTGCCAGATTTTACTTCATCTTTTAACCTTTACATTTATTGTGATTACATCTTTTTTTATTAATTATAAAAATAAACCAAATTACATAATAATGGCAGTCATTTTACATGCAGTAAGAAAATAATGATACATTACATAGGGTACATTCATCTTAAATATTATAGGAATAAGACGCATCACTCCAATAAACAGCAGCAGCCAATGAGGCAGCTTATAGAGACAGAGACTCTGAAACCACATGCAGCTAACAAAACGCCTGTAGCTACAAACTCTACATCTGTCCGATGGATGTTTTAGCACTCTGTGTCTGAGAGCTTTCTGATTCAGACACATTACACTACACAAAGTGTTTAGTTATCCTAAACCTGACACTCTGAGGCTAAATGCTGCACACAGAGACACACTGAGCGTCAGGATCCCACAGTGTGCCCCTTTTGTCTTCTTAAAAGCTCAGTTTGTCGGTTCAGCAGCTTATAAAAACTTAGTCCTGGGTTCTTGACCCTGTTGGTAGACTGACAGTTCCTGTCTAGCCAGGCCAACCTGCAGCACAGATCAAACAATAAAATAGAAGTCCTACTTAGTTACAATGCAACATCTTGTTACTACCATGCAGCCTTTACTACCATGTATATCAATGAACCATGTACCTACCATGTTACAGCATCAACTACAGTTTACTACCATGTTATATCGGTAACATCGTAACTACCATGCCAACTGTGTAACAGGACTATAATCCTTTAATAATCTTAGGCACAGTGTCATAACCTGATCAGAATGTCGTAGCTTTACATGTCACGTGTTATGTAAATGTATATGTAAATAAAGCCAATGAAATAACATTTTCAAAAATCACATTATATTATTATAAGAAGAGTTTTTGGGATCACCTGTCAACCCCGTCAGTTTACACGTCGACTCCATCAGAAACAAAATCTGATGGAGTCGACGTCTGACGGAGTAACCATGTGTTTTTGTCTTTTCGCTCAGCTGCTAGCTGCCTCTATAACCTAACTAAAATGTCAAATTTTATTTCAACATTTTTAACTAAGATCATAATAATGTAAAGACGTTGTTGAAGTGGAAAAGCTGTGACCAAAGTGATATCAACATTGTTTGTTATATATCAATATATCAAAAAATGTTACTAAATGTTATTAAAATCAGTGTCCCATTGTTGCATCCACCATAAACAGGAAGTGGAAAATTGGCTCTCAATGTGATCGCTGACCACAATATTTCCTGATTTATTCAGGTTTAAATCTAAAGAGTTGGCAAGATAGTGAAGACACACCTTTGATAGGCAATACTTTATAGAGAATATTATTTAAAGTTCACCTTTTGTATTGTTTGATATATTATTTCTGCTCTCCTTGATGCATTTGTAGCAGTTTTAAACACTTTTTTGGCCAGTTTGACATTGTGACTGCTTGTACAGAACCTGCATTTGTTGCATACAACAAATTCTGGCTCTCAATGTGATAATATAATATAATATAATGAGAAACTATCTCAATATAATGACTTACTATCTCAATATAATGACTTACTATCTCAATATATTGAGATACTTTCTCAATATATTGACTTACAGAACCGTTTTTTTTTTCATCACACTGGCGGAAATGGGCTTCCATAAGTTGCAGGAGGAAACACAATGAAGCTGAAACGTGGGAAGAGCAGCAATATTATGCAGTGCTGACTGCAGATGAGCGCCCACCCAGAGCCTGGTTCTGCTTCTGGTTCTGGTTCTTACCTCTGGCTCCTGGTGCTGCTCATGGTGGGATTGTTGGGTCTCTGTACATAAACAGTCGGTCTGGACCTGCTCTGAAAAAGCCCTGAGATAACTGGCGTATATAAATAAACTGAACTGAATGACAGTCGCAGTCTCCCCCTCTGCAACAGCAGCTACGCTGTAATGAAATGTAGCACAGCGGAACAATTTAGTGTTTAAATACTCCTCAAATTTATCATCATCATCATCATACAAAACACCTAAACAACACCCGCTTACATTTTCCAATTTCCACAGAGTAAAACCATGGCTCCATAAAAGCACCTTGGTTTGTCTCCAAAAAGGTATAATGCACTCAGAGGAAACGGCCAGCCTCCTGAGATCATTGCTCACCCACCTCCCAGGCCTGCTGGCCGTTAACGTCAGCCATAAAAGCTGACTTGTTGTTCTTTTCCAGCTCTTATTTTCACCCCCTTTCAGTCAAATTGCAAAAGGGATGTTGGTGTTTCAGAGCTGATAGCAGCCATATGTTAATGTCACTCCTCTCTCACTGCACCGATAAGGCCAGAAAAGCTGCTTGTTGAATTATTCACAGGAGATAAAGGCCATTGAGAAGGCACTGCCACTCCTGGATGTCCTGCTGGTTATCCCCCCTGCACTGACCTGTGAGCAGTGGTGCTCGCATGTGCAATGATACTCGTTCACAAATTATTCTCTCTCACATACATGCAAACAGCAGCACCGCTGATGTAATTTATAGTGTGCATGAGCATACATGCACATAGTTCATGCTCGCAGGGTTACCACCAGGAGGGTTTCCTCCTGGAAACAAAGGGATGGCGAATATTAAACAACCTTCAAAACCCAATTAAAGTACAATATGTAGTGTGGTGCCCACCTACAAAATCACACATTCCAAATACATTTTCCTGGTAAATAAGTATCAGGATTAGAGTAATAGAGGAAGCACAGTAGAAGTTTGGGTTTTTATTTTCCCCAATTAGTCTGTGGCTAAATTTGATCTACACCAGTACTTGTAGCGAGTCTATGTAGTTTCTGAAAGATGTAATAACAATGTTCCTCTTGAAAATGAAAAGTTTAATTCATCCATCTGTCCATTTTCTGCCGCTTTGCCGCACTGCTGGCTAAGAAAGGTAGTCTAGCTGGCCCTCTCCTGGGGCATCCTGAGGCATATGATCTCTCCAGGGTCTCCTTCCAGTTGGACGTGACAAGTGAACCTCCAAAGGAAGGTTCCCAGGAGGCATCCTGATCAGATGCCTGAACTGCCTCAACTAGCTCCTTTTGGATGTGAAGGGGCAGCACTACTCTGCTCTGAGCTCCCCCCAGATGTCTGAGCTCCTTCATCTATTTCTAAGGGTGAGCCCAGCCACAACAAGATAACTAATTTCAGGGTCTTATATCTACCTCAGCGGTCCGGGTACCACGGCACCAGTCCATCTGTCGGTCTCACGCTCCATTTTACCCTCACTCTTAAACAAGACCTGAGATCAGACTTGGAGGTGCTGACACTTGACTGCAAATTACCGCAGTGCGTGCTGGAGGTCAAATTCCAAGTCCACAGAAACTTGTTTGACGTCCTGTCCTGTTCCATTACCCCATACTCGTGCTACCCCCCCCAAACACACAAACAGGGCTCCCTGGGGGACATGGTCGTAAGCCTTTTCCAAGTCCATAAAGCATATGTAGTCTGGATGGGCAATCACCCATAATCCCTCAATAACCTCAGCCAGGGTAAACAGCTGGTCTTCTGTTCCATGACTAGGACAGAATCCACATGGCTCCTCCAGGGTCTGAGGTTCCTGAGCCTCCTTTCCAGCACCCCTGGAATAAGCTTTGAAATACCCTGATAACTGGAGCACACCCTCCAGTCCCCCTTTTGTAAAATGGCAGCCACCACCCCTGTCTGCCATTCCGCAGGCATTGTCACCTTCCTCCATGTGACATTAAAGTGGCGTGTCAGCCAAGACAACCCAACAATAGCCACAGCCTTCTACATCCCGTAGTGAAACCCATCCACACCTCAAAGTGATCTTTCCACCGCTCAACAATATCAACAGTTCTGCTCCCCCGCTGAACACAGCCTGAGCTAAGTCCTGCTGTCCCCCCTGAGTCATCTAACAGTTTGCCAAAAGCTTGAATGGCCTCCTTCTTCAGCTTGACAGTTCTTATGTGGCCACCACTAAAGTCAAAGTCAAAGTCAAAGGCACCGATGACCTTCTGACCACAACTCTGAGCAGCCATCTCCAATAGAGCCACTGAACATGGCCCACTCAAATTCCACATCCCCAACGAAACCCAGGATGCATATTGAAATGACTGATCTTTGCCTTAAGGTGTTCTTGTACCAAGTAAACTTATCATAGCTTAAAAAATTAACTTCTACTATCACACACATATTAATCACATGGGTATCTATCTCAATGGTAGGTCTGACATTAGTAATGCCCACACTAAAACAGAAGTTATGTCAGAGTTATGAAAATTTACATGAAATGTTAATATTAAACTTTATTGTGCATTTTGAATTCCCAGATTGGCTGTTACGTCTCTGGTAGGTGATGCCAACATGACAGTGCAGAGCTGGATGAGGAGGACCTCTGCACTATATGCACCTAAAAGTGTTACATTTAGTTATTTATTCCAATATTTCTTCTTTATTTATTGTTATCTGGTTTACGTTCTTATATACATTTTTTTTTTTTGCTTTTGTGTGTCATTTTTATTTTAATCAACCATTAACATGTACATGTGTGTTTTGTTGTCCTACTATACAAGTTCATGGTGTTTTTAAATGACATTTTTCATACCACATACTTTTGAGTGCAGCAATATACAGAATTTTGAGAGTTGGATGACTTTATATAACTGGATAAAGTATCATCATCTCAGCTGGTGTTCATTTGTCGGTGTATGCATCTGTTACCAAGGGCAGATAAAAATTGTCAGTACTGTCTATCCTGTTAATGTTGATTAATGATGATGTGAATTTCAGCCTGAGCCTGGCCTCCACCTCTGAATACTGCATTCACCCCTTAACTTAACTGGTCTGAAGAAAGGAGGGGGTGCAAATCTCGGCAGGTGCAAAATCTGTTCTGCCAAATAATGCATCCACCTCCAGTTTCTTTTCAGACACTTGAGGATCAACAGGGCTGCCGGCTCTTACTTTGGCCTGCTTTGACTGGACAGTGTGAATTTCATGCATTCAATAATAACCTAAACTGAAATAACAGGGGATGCATTACTCAGCATGTCGCCCACCGTTTAACACTTCAAATAAATCTGTGATATAATGTGAGATATTTTATTATTATGACATTGAATTTATGGAAGCATAAGATATATAGTTAGACACGAATGGTTCTCGTTATTATGTGGGCTGTTTTCTGCCAATCTTAGCATTGAATTATGGGAACAGCACAGTCAGTCAGGAGACACACAGACACTGAGAACAGCACACTGAAGGACATTAAAGAAATATGCAGCCGTTCTGTAAAAGAGAAACAGACCAGCAGCAACTCAGGTACAGAGACAGACAGCCTTTGTTTTCTTATCTCCATCCAGGGTCACATCCTCACTGTCTTAGTAATTTCCCAACAAACAGCTCTGGAATAATGATGGGAAAGCCTGAAAGGAGGGGTAGAAGGTTAAACACTGCATTTTTCACTTCTTTATGTACTCTGACATTGAGGAATACTCACTCCTCAAAATGCTTTGATATTCTCGGGTTGTGGAGTCTGGTTCTGCACAGTCTGGATGAACACGGTCTGGTCCAGTGGATGCAGACGCCTGCTGCTGCTACTGTTGTTATTAGTGTAGCTGTTGTTGTTTATTTTAACATCAGTAACATTGTAGCTGCCATTGCTTTACATCTGTATGTGGAATTGTACTGAGCTGCTGTGTGTTCTCTTTCATCCTGCTCTCACTCTACCTCCCCCTCTCTTTTTTCTCTCTCTACCCAACCGGTCGAAGCAGATGACGCCCACCCAGAGCCTGGTTCTGGTTCTGGTTCTGGTTCTGCTCGAGGTTTCTGCCTGTTAAAGGCAGTGTTTCCTTGCCACTGTCTCCTACTGCTGCTCATGGTGGAAAT
>JAVQJF010000598.1:0-15063 GCA_036023855.1 Gadopsis marmoratus
AGCTAAATCAATCTGTCAAACGTGTTAGCGAGTCCGTGCTTATTCACCGCCATGCCTGTTGGTGTGTGCGTTTTGAGTGTGTGTGTGTGTGTGACCGACCCTGACCGGCCATCAGAGCCAATGACGGAGTATTGATCAAGGCTCCGTCGCCATAGAAACGGCCATTTGGGAGGACAGGCGAGGGTGTGTGTGTGTCAAAGTGGGAAGACTTACTTCAAGGTGGCTCATCGGATCATCTGGTGTGTGTGCGTGAGAAATGTCAGCTTCATGTTTTCCATTCGAGACATGTTTTTGTGTTCTTTGGCCAAATTGAAAGGTCATCAAAAAAAAACAAAAACACATCAGCGGGCAAAACATCTCGAACCTGCGGTCTGTCTCGTTTTTTAATGAATGTCAATAAATCGTTGCCTCTTTTAATTATGACACGTTACCATAATAGCGGCAAGCGGACAGGAGCAGAGCGCCAGCCTCCGCTCTGGCTTTCGCTTTTTCAACCAGCGTGTCAGAGTCTGAAGGGGAGGCCTGCTGCATCGATTTACAGCATTACACGGGAACACAGGGCGCCGTCCACAGCAGCGTTCACGTTGAGATTAGACGTCGTCCTTTTCAAACGAAAACTGTCTGAAGTCGAAGTCCGACTCTTCTCATGTGACGCACGGATGAGAGAAACGATCCCATTAGCCGGATTTGTTCAGCGTCTCGGGCCTTTTCGTTCAAAACTTGCACCCGAAAACGGCGTATTTAACAAGCAGCTGGTCATAGATTTACACTGCGAGTGTCTCTGTCAAGGTGGAATCATGTTATTACAATGATGCATGATTTCTATCGGAGGCTGATGTTGGTATCGATTTTGAAGAGTTTAACAAATGTATATTACAGCCGAAGTATGTAACACGAACAAACATGTATCATGAGGATACTGAGTGAGACAAACTAAGGTATGCGATACTATTTCTGCACAGCAATTCCTTGCTACGTATCTGCGATACAGAAATGTCCGTGATAAGCTAAAATCAGCTGATAATATCAGCCATGCTAATGTAGCGGTCGGGGGGCGACGGCTAACAGCTAGCAAAGCGCACCCGGCTGCGGCTGATCGAGGTCGGATCACGATCCCAACCACAAATAGAATGGCTCCAGATCATGTTTGTTTCCTGAGACCACTTCCTGTAGACGGTCTCAATACAGTTCAATTCAAATTTGTTTATATAGCGCTATATAATAACAGAGTTATCTCATAGCACTTGTGAATATAGAGCAGGTCTAGACCAACTCTATATGTACAGACCCAGCATTTCCACCATGAGCAGCACTAGGCGACAGTGGCAAGGAAACACTGTCTTTTAACAGGCAGAAACCTCAATGGGACCTCAGTTGAGTCCACTCTTAAGGTTAAAAGGTATTCTGCATGCACCTAATTGGCTTCCTGGTTAAACACACTTTGATTCTGTTTATTCTGGATTATCGCAATTTTTTTTGTAGTGGTGGGGTCAAAGGTCACTGGCTTACCTGTCCTGTAATGACTTCACATAAGAGTGACGTGTTTGGGTGAAGAGTCAGAGGACGATGAATGGACTTTGGTTTTTAAGGGTTTGAAAGCTGTCAAGGTTAAAGGTTAACACATGAGTGTGTGTGTGTATACATACAGTAGGGAGGCTTGTACAGCCATATGCGTATGAGTAAGCGTGTAACTGTGTGTACATGTATGTACTGTGCATCTTGTGTGCTTGTGACCTGCTCTTTGTTCCTGTGCTCGGTGCAGTAAGGAGAGTGGACTGTTGACGAGGATTAATGCCCAACATATGGCAACCCTACGGGACACGGACATATACACACACACACACACACACACACACACACACTGCAGTCATTACTCTGAACAAAGAACTGTAAGGCTAATGAGAAGGCGATATCATGTGTCCTTTGCACGCACGCGCACACATACACGCACCTCAACGTTGCTTATGCATGGATGGATGCAGATGAACACACACACGCACACACACACACACCTGGTACTGTAACATGTATCCATCGAGTGTGTGTGTTGGGGGGGGGGGGGAGTTGAAAGGTAGCAGGGGGTTTGTTGGTGGAAAGGCTTTAAGGTTTGAATGCAAACACCTGTGTGTGTGTTGGTGTATAAAAGGGAGAGAGAGAATAGTGTTTATTGTACAGGTGTGTGTGATTGAAGGAGAAAGAAAGGGAGAGGTTAAGCAGAGTTCAGAGGAAAAGTGAAGGTTCATGTTTTCATTTTTTCATGCTCCTCTGCCTCTCTCTCTTTCTCTCACTCGCTCAGTGTGTGTGTGTGTGTTTTTCTCACGTACAGAATCACACCCCAAAACATTTTCAGACGCTTTCTCTCTCTCCACATCTCTTTACACACTCTCCTCTTTCAGCCTCTCCCAGCGGGATCTGACCGATGTACTCGCACCTTCCCGAAAAGCCCAAAATCTACCATTCCGTTCTTTTTCTATTCTGGTCTAGCATCACGGAATGTCAATGGAACCTTCTTTAGGCCCCGCCCTCCTCAGTTACTGTCAAACTTCCATTCTAGAACGCACCGTACCACGATGGCATATACGTCACAACGTGTCCTTGAATTCAGACAGAAGTAGGCATTTTCAGCTTTAGCAGCTAAAAGTGACAACTGTTACTGGCAGAGATTGTAATCGGCTCTGACTAGTGAGCTAATCAACGTTAGCACGTGAGGTAGTTTAAACTACAATTGTTTTACCTTATTAAACCATTTTAAATACGCACTTGATGGCTACACATCATATCATGCTAAAAGACTGCTTCTAAAGCCACATGTTATAATACATGGAATAAACAAACAAATAGTAAGCTAGGTAGCTGGACATGCTATGCTAACATTAGCAGCTTGTTTTGGAAGCTTCAGTATAGCCTTCTGTTTTATGTCCCATTCTATATATTAATTTTCGGTTTCTTCTGTTCTATCTTCATCTGGCGACACTGGTGATGTACAGGTTTTAGTTTTTCTGGTCCTCTCTCTCTCTCTCTCTCTCTCTCTCTCTCTCTAGGTGTAAATGACTTTGGACGGCCATCTGTTACTTAGCCACCCTGCAGAGAGTTGGCCTGCATGCGCACCTCCTGTGTGTGTGTGTGTGTGTGTGTGTGTGTGTGTGCGCGCCTTCCTTCCTTTATGTTTAGTTGCATGTGTGCAGTTACTGAATTGTTGTATTTATTTATGCCTACGTGCACATGCATAATACAGTAGGTTGTGTGTGTGTGTGTGTTGTAGTTGTGTGTTCAGGCTCACTTGCACATGTACAACATGTATTCCTTTGCTTGTGTTCGGCTGTGTGACACTGTTTTACATCAGTGTTAGCATATTTAGCCCCAGCCAACGCTAATGTCTCTTATCTGTCTCTCTCACTTGGTATTTAACCCGATCGCAATATATATTGGCTTATACAGGATTGGTAGTGTCATTCAGTTTCCTGCCTGCGGCTTCTTCACAATAAAAGTCTTCCAGCTCAACTTTTATTGAATTAACTGTTAATTCCTTATATACCTTCTATAATTAGTTCTGAATAACTTGATTATTTTCAGGAATCTGTTGAATTGTGCAGACGTGTAAAATAAAGTGACACTGTTCACAACATTAAGGTTTAAATGCTACGTCAAAGCGCTCTCTGCCAGGGATACAATTCAGGAGGACAAATACTGAATCATCAATATATTTGACCTACAAATAGTTAAATACCTAACTACAACTACTACTGGCAGGAATCTAAAATCTAAAATCTCCAAATAAAAGAGGGTTTTTATTGATTGTGAAGTAGCTGGAAATACTAAATAAAAGCTTGGGTTACTCTTAAAAGCATTTGGCTTTTCAGAATATTATTATTAGTGTTATCTGCTGTTGAATTAAGATCAAAGTTCTTTGGTTTATCACTTTTCGCAAAGTCCCAACAAAGTTATCAGAAAGGAAATCTCTGTTTTCCGTATCTTGCATCAGGGTTCCTCCTTTCATGTGGAAGCTGAGCGGGCCGATAAAGACAGAGCTCTTCCCGTCTTGCAGCGGGAATATTTTAGGATGTGGCAACTCCTGCTGTTTCTGTCGGCTGAAGTACTTGGAGGTGTGAAGATGCCACAGAAAAGAAGACGATTTGTGCCCGTCACTTCTTTTCCCCCCGGAGACACCGGCTACAAGGCCGACCAATCAGATTCCACTCCAGTGTTTGTTGTTGGACTGTCCTGAAATCAGCCAATCGGGTGTAGCCTCGCTGTCGGCGGCCAGTGAAAGCACTCTGTTGAAACTACAGTGTGCTGTCAGTTTGTGATTTGATTGCGTGTCTCTGCCAGAGCATCCAGCTGCAGCAGAATTTTAACTTCTGTTAAATTAATAAAAATAAGGTTTTATCACAACTGTGGGGAAACATACTATTGAAAGTGTAAATAATGTAAATAAAAGTCAGCTGTTATTTTGTGTGTTACATTTACAGAAAATGAATCGATCACATTTCTTTTGGTGTTTCATGTCTAATAAAGTCAAAATATGGGGGAAAAAAGTCATAGTCTCTATGTAAAAAAAATCCTTTTATCTTTCTTCTATCGTGACAGGAATATTTTGTAGTTTTGATGAGACACTCGTCCTGGATATCGTATACATGATTAATCAATTAACTACAAATAAAAACTAAATGGGTCAGTCATCAAATAATCAAAATTAGTTTCAGCCATACAGATCACTGTAAATACGAACATATAGTAAGTACAGTGAATATGAACATAGACTTAAAACATTCCTAAACAAGTGAAAATATCAAATCAGATCATATTGATCTGTATTATATTTGTGCATATACATATCAGGTGGCATGAGGGGTAAAAATGCGCCAGCATCAACAGTTTTGTTGAGTTTGTCTCTTCTCTGTTTCTGTGCCGTGGTAATTAATCTCTCTCTGTCGGCCTCTCTCTCCCCCTCCAGCTCTCGCCCGGGCCGTCCTCCGAAGCGTTGTTCTGGTGCAGGGATCCAGGAAAGCCCCAGGCTGCTGCACCCGGGCCTCCCCGGCCTGCTGTCCCCCAACCTGCTGTCACACACCGGTAAGAGTTTCGGTTTTCTACCCGCTCTTCCTCCTTTTTTCATTCTCTACATGGATGTATTTATTTATTCACTACTTTATTTAAATGGGGCAATACAGCTATAATACCGCTGTCCTGTAAAATGCTAACGTCACGCGTCACAAACACAACGTTAGCACGCTGATGTTTAGCACCGGAGTCGGTAGGGTTCATCCTCTGGGCACGATGAATGTCAAGACAACCCATCAAATAGTTGTTCAGATATTTCTTTATAATGGTGGTCTTCAAGAAAAATGCTTTTTTCATTTTGCAATACCACTGTCGGCCACTAGGACGCCTTCTTTCCTGTTGATCTATCAGCTCCCTTTCTCTTTTTGTCATTGGTTACTTTTTTCTTCTTCTTCCTCTGAATCTCAAATGTATCCCCCCCATTTCTTCTCCTCTGTTTCCTTGTTTTATCTCTCCCTTCTTTCCTCCATCTCACTGTTTCTGCACCTTTTCATCTCCTCACCCCTCCTCCCTTTCCTTTCTTCCTATCCATTCTTTTTTGCTTCCACCATGTCCTCCCTTCCTCCTCCTCTTTTTCTTTACAACCTTCTCCTCATTCTCTCACTTCCATCCCTCCATTTGCACATTTCTTCTCTTTGATCCATAAGTGAAAGACATAGAAGAAGAAAAATATTTGGGTTTTTTTTCCTCCTTTTTCGGCACTGAAGTGAAAATTAATTGAGAGAAAAAAACTGTGAGAGAGAGAGAGGGGAAAAATGGAGGGAAGAAAGGAGGGATGTCGCCCAAGGAGATGATGAAACCTAAAAAACGACTGCCAAAGATGAAGGGAGGGAGGGTGGACGGGGAGACACAGAGCAAAAGATGGAAAAAGAAAAGGAAGATTGTTATGAGTTGAGTGGAAGGAGGGGAGGAAAAAGAAATGATGTAGAAGAGAATAAATGGAGGAGAAGAAGAGAGGGTGGGTGAACGAGTGCAGACTGCATGGTGGTGTGATGAATGACACGTCTCTGGGGTCCCACTCCTCCATCTGTCCATCCCTCCTCCCTCTTTTCCAACTCGTCTCCCTCCCTTCTTTCTGTGCTCTGTCATCCCTCCGTCAGTGTTTCCTTTTCTTCTTTTTCTCTTCCCTCTCTCCTTCCTTCCTTCACACTCTTTGTAATTCCTACTTCTGCACTTCCTCCTTCTTTTTTATTTCCACCTTCTTTCTTCTCTTCTTTCTGTACTCTGTCTCCCTCCCTCCTTCCTTCCCTCATTCTCTTCTTTACTTCCCTTCTTACCTGCCTTCCTTGACTCGGCTTCCTCCCACCTTTCTACACTTTTGTCATTCCTACTTCAGTACTTCCTCCGCTTCCTTTCTCCCCCCTTTATCTCCTTTCCTTCCTCCTGTCACTCCCTTCTTCCTTTGTTTCCCTTCATCCTTCTTTTTCTCTTTCTTCCCTTGTTCTTCTTTCCTTCTTTTCCTCCCTCTTATTTTCTTTCATTCTCACCCTCCTTTTCTGGCTTCTTCTCTCTTTCCCTCATTTCTCACATCTCACCTTTTCTTCCACCCTTTCTTTTTAAATCATCTTTTCCTTTCATTTTTTATGCTCGGGTCCTGCCTCCATTTTTTTATGTCCCTTATCTCCTTCTGTCCTTTCTCCTTACCCTTTATTCTTTCCTTCTCTTTTAATTTCTAGCTTCACACCTGCCATCTTGCTCTCTCTCTCCTCCTCCCTCCTCCTTCTTCTCCCCTGCCACTTTTTCTCCTTCTATCCTCCCTCTCATCCTTTCATTTCTCACTTGCTTTCTCACTCCCTCTTCTTTCCTTCCCCTCTTCCTGCCTCCCTCCCTCTTATTCTTCATCTCGCCGATTTCTCTCAACCTTCACTTCACCTTCTCACCTCACTCTTTCCTTCAAATCTTTTTACCAATTTTCCTCCATCTTTTTCCTCCCTCCATCCTTCCTCCCCTCCGTCCCCTTGACAGTGACTGTTGCCCCCCCCCCCTCGCTCTCTCCAGGATAAATAAAACATGGTTGTGTTTAGTGACATATGGACACAGCTCACTGTGGCATACTAATGACACACACACACACACACACATCTGCGCACACACCCTCACACATACCTGATGTGTGTGTGCAGTCAGTAATGTGTGTGTGTGTGTTTGTAGAACATTAGTGGAACCCAGAGAAAACATTTGCTCACTTATGATCGCTCATTAGCTCACACACACACACACACACACACACACAGACACACACATATACACACACACACTTGGCAGTCGTCGGATGTCGCATTCCGCCTCAGTCACACACACACGCAGAGTTGGTCGTCTTAGCGGCCCTGCGTCCATGGAGACGCCACGTTGCCGGGGGAGACGAGCTGTTGTTTACGACCTTGCGGGCGCCACAGCGATGGGGGGCATCGGCCAATCACAGATGGACATTTATCACACTGTTAGGAAACACAGAGAGAAGGAGGGAGAGGGTTTGGAGAGAATGGTGAAGAAGAGGGCATAAGATGAGGAAGGAAGGGTAAACAGATGAGAGGAGGCAGGAGGAGGGAAAAGTAGTTGGTTGTTGGGGGGTGGAAGGAGGAAAAAGTAATGGAACAGGAACTAGAGGTAAAGAGAGAAGAGAAAGGGGGATGAAAAAAGATGGGACGATAAAGAAAAAGAAGGAAAGACACAAGGAAGTAAATGAGGAAATGAGACACTGGGTGGACGAACTGGAATAATTTTGGAAAGGAAGGAAGCAAAGACTTAAAACAAAAATTGGAAGGAGGTGGTAAGATGGATGGAGGGAGAATTGTGCAATGACGGCAAAAGATGGAAAAAGAGGGGGAAGGAAGCTGCAAAGAGAAGATGTTATGATGGCATGGGAGGATGAAAGGTAGAAGAAATAAAAAAAGTAAGAGAGAAAGGAGTGGAAAAGAAAGATGGGTGATGAAACAGAGAAAGATGAGAGAAAAGAGAGACATAAACGACAACAAGAGAGTGATATCAGTTTAATTGGCCTCATCTTCCTTAACAAAGACGCTGTGATGATAAGCGTGGGAGTGTGTGTGTGTGTGTGTGTGTGGTAACCTATGCAGGGTGCTGCGGCACTCATTTGACTTGTTAATTCACTTCAAAAACCGCTCAATGGTTCGCCTTGTCTTCTAACACACACACACACACACACACACTTTACATAAACACACACACACACGCACTTTGGAGACAGAGACACAAACAAACCTACAATCACTTAATACACACACATACAGTACATAAAGTACATGTTTCTTGCACACATTTTTTGCAGTGACAAACAAACATGAACACATCTGGCGCATGAGCTTTAAAACAGACACACACACACATACTGTGTGTGTAGGGTACAGATGAAGTGCTTTCAATCTTGTCATGAAAAGAATACACTCATCTGAGGACTCTTATGTGCACCTGCAAAGAAAGAGGGTGGTAGATCGAGGGAGAGATGAAGGGGGGAGGAGTGGGAGAGCGAGAGGGAGGACTAAAGTGACATTAAGTCTTTTTCATCTCTCCTCCACCTCCTGCATCACGTTTCCACGCTTTCTCTTTTTCTATACGGGGACAAAACACACAAACACACACACTCTCTCAGGGGTTGATATGGGGGTGCTAGCGCCCCCCCCCCCCCCCCCCCTGCTGGCAAGGAAGCCATCAGTAAGTGAAACTTGTTTCTAAAAACACAGCAAACGACACGTCAAACTAAAGCGACAGAGAACACGTGGAAAACCGTCGACTGCCGACACAGTTTGATTGACAGCTGAGCAGTGAGCAACAAGCAAAACAGGACCGAATAAACAACAACGCAACTCCTTCAGGATTACAGGTTAATTGAACGATAAACGGGTAAACATGTGACGTCCTGGCAGAGAGAAATCAATTAGGTTATAAACTGTAATAACCTGCAGCATGCTTCATTACAATAAATCACTCTGAACCGCTTCTTTTTACATCAGCCTGGGAGTAATTACTGCTAATATAAAGAGGCTTGTTCATTCCGTGAGGACTGGTTTGTTTTTGCTTAAAATAATCGATCTCCACCAATTTGGTGATTTGTTGACGATCAGAACGCAACTTATAGTTTGTAATCACTCGCTAAAAGAAATAAAAACCCTCTGCACATTCTCAATCCACTGTGATTCAGAGATAAAGAAATAATACACTTCTTTTCACCCCCAAATAGACAGAAACAAACTCCTCACCCAATCATTGACCTTATTAGGCAACACAAAACCCCTGACTCATACGTTTTATATTCAATTTATTAGGCTAAAGAACCCCTATCTACTGACTTTAAACAGGCAAACCCCAACCATTGACTTTATTGGGCAATAAAACCTCAAACCACTTACTGTATATAGCTAATAAAACCCCAACCATTGACTTTGTTCGGAAGTAGGACATTGACTTTAAACAGGCAATAGAACACATACCTATTGATTTCATTAAGCAGTAGAACCTTTAACTATTAACAGGCAATGGAACCCCAAAGTATTGACTTTAGCAGACAAAGAAACAATAATGACTGTCTTTTAAAGGGAAAACAACCCCTCAGCATTGCATTTAATTGATCTAATCCTCTAACCATTGACTTCAACATTGACAGCCTGTAACACGACGAGTCTTGCTGCCTTACTGAGGTCATCAATCTACACATCGAACTGCTCTTCCAATGGATATTGAAAATCTTGATGGAAAGTTCTAATTGAGTCCGATGACTGTGCTCAAGGCTTCCTGCTGAGCTGTTTACAGACTCGGAAACATCTTAAAGACAAAAGACTTGGCACAAACAATTACTCTAAAGCCAGTGTCTGTGTCTATTAGAGATGCCACAAGATGGCCGCTGTAAAATGGTTCCAAATGGGCGCCGTAGTCTTCAAGTGAAAGCTAAAGATGGGCGACCTAAGTGCCCGAGTGCGGAGCTGAAATGTACTTGACTCAGCACAAGAGCAATCGGCTGCATTTGTAAATTGGCACTCTCGAGTGCTCGCAGGAAAAAACAACAAAGTCCAGAACAGTGTGTTTCTAAATTCAGAACACAAAGAGCAATTTCTCCGTTTTCCTGTTTGTTTTATTCAAAGTGTCACTCCGTCTCTGAGAGCGTGTTCAGTTCAGAGCACTTCGTCAGAGATGTAGGTGCAGTGGATTAAATATTTATGACCGTGGCCAAATGGGGTGGGTTTCACGCGAGCTCGGGAGAGAGGGGGTTTTGGGACTCTTGAAGATCGCCCAACAGCCTCCAGCAGCCAACTCGAAGCTATTAAAGACCATCGTGTGCTGTGGAAGGACACTGTCAGGTCTCATTTTGAACATTGCCTGACATTCGGTGGATGCTTTTACTGAGAAAGGCCTGACAGTAGCAGGAGATGGTACACGTCTTTTCTAGATGGGTGGGGGCGTTGACAACTTAGTCGAACTGCTATGTAGGACAGAGATCTGGACATAAAAATATGACATGCTGAGTTGAGGATGGGACATTTTGTTTTGTGCAAAATGAAGGACTTGCATCCAGAGAGTGAAACGTGTCTTCGTTCAACATTTTACTTGCCTTTTCCCTCAAACCTCTTGTGGCGTTTTTAACCAGTAAGAGCAAAGTCACCCATCACGTCATGTGATCGCTGGTGGGGAACAATCCTCTCGATGTTCTCAGCCTCGTCGACGTTTGTTGCATTACGCCGATGATTCACTTCCGTTCGGTCATAATCCTGTTTGTCTTCACTTAACTTCCTCTTTTCACTCCCTCTTCCCACCTTCTTCTTAAATGCAGAAATTAAAAGCTTCAGTTGAAGTCACACTTTATGTAGATCAGTGGAGCGTATCTTTAGAAATACATATTGATACAATATTTTGTGTGACTTTTACAATACTACCAAAGTCTAGTGGTCCACATAAATTTGATGAAAAAAATATCTTTGGTTAAAATTAATCATAATAAATACATAAACATTAATATATATTACATTTTTAATAATTAAATAAATGTAACAATTACTTTATTCAAGCGTTTTACAAGCTTTTTTTGTTAATGAATGACAAATTTAGCTCCATATTAAACATTCTTTACCAAAACAGGAAATAAAATATTTATTTAATAAAAATAGCTGTAATATTCTATTTCATAACTAGTAAAACCAAATAATACTTTTTAAAAAGTACTTTTGTATTCCTAAAGCTATGTTCCACGTATCAACAAAGTGTGACTTAAACTGAAGCCTTAAATTTCTGCATTTAAGAAGGAGAAAAAGAAAAGTGGGGATAGGAAGTAGCCGCAATTTCTGCACACGTGGAGAACAAATCGGGCAGCGACAGGCATTAGGATACACATTCAATTAAATTAAATTTTATTTTATTTATATAGTGCCATAAGTTAAAAAGTTATCTCATAGTTATCTCATAGCACTTGTTAATATAGAGCAGGTCTAGACCAACTCTATATGTATAGACCCAACAATTCCACCATGAGCAGCACTAGGCGACAAAAACTGCCTTTTAACAGGCCGAAACCTCAAGCAGAACCAGGCTCTGGGTGGGCATCATCTGCCTCGACCGGTTGGGTAGAGAGGTAAAGAGCGAGGGGGAGGGGGGGGGTAAGACAGAGTAAGACAGTGAGAGCAGGATGAAAGAGAACACGTGTGTAATAAAGAATGTGAACAGTTGGAGGGAGAGAGGAGGAGAGAGGAGCTCAGTGCATCATTGGAAGTCTCCCTGCAGTCCAGGCCTATAGCAGCATAACTAAGGGGGGGCTCAGGTCTCACCTGAGTCAGCCCTGCTATAAGCTTTATCAAAGAGGAAAGTCTTAAGCCTGCTCTTAAATGTGAGCAGGGGAGGAAGGAAACATGAAGTGGAGAAAAGAAAGGCGATGGGTAAAGAACGTATGGACAACCCACAGTTGTGTACGCACACGTGCACAGGTTGTATGTATGATGTGTGTGTGTGTGTGTGTGTGTGTGTGTGTGACTTTGAAGAAGTCTGTCAATCAATCACACACTAATTCCCAAGGTTCTGTGGTCGCCATTAGCGACGGGGTCGATGCTCAGTAACCGTGGACACAGCGGACAGCCATCGATCTGAGAGAGAAAGAGTGAGTGTGTGTGTGTGTGTGTGTGTGTGTGTGTGTTTGATAGTCATGATGGAGAACAGTATTGTGGCTGTGGCCTCACTATTGATTGTCTTCTGGTTGCATTGAGGCGAAGCGGGCGTTCTGACTCTGTCCGTGTGTGTGTGTGTGTGTGTGTGTGTGTGTGTGTGTAGTGCTGTTTCTTGTATCTGTATATGCATCTTTGTGTGTGTGTGTGTGTCAAGGTGTTCCTCAGTAATCGATGTGTGAATGCAGTCCTGACCCTGCAGACTCCATTTTTATTCCTGCCCTCTTTTTTTCTCATCCTCTCCTTTTTCCTGTTACCAAGTGTTCACTCTTAACATTTTAAAAACATTTTCACTTTCACAAAATGGAAGAAATTGCAAGACATTTCTTATTGGTTACCGGATTTTATTTTTTTTATTTTATTTTTTTCTCTGGTCGGTCCAGACTGAAATATTTCAACATCTACTTCATTTATTGGTGCAAAATGTGGTACAGCCCATCCTTATCTCGGGAGGATGCATCCTAATGGCTTTGGTGATCCCCTGACATTTCCTCTAGCGCCACCACGAGGTTCACATTTGTGGTTTTGAGTGAAACGTCTTGAGGACTATTGGGTGGATTGCCATGAGGTTTGGTACCCACATTCATGCCCCCCTCAGGATGAACTGTAACGTCTTTGGTGATTCCTCATCTCTACCTCTAGCGCCATCATCTGGTCAAAGTTTTAATTTGTTCAATACTTTGTTTTATGACTATAAATACCTGCAAATCTAGTGACATTCTCATCCGCATCAGCTGTACCATACGATTAGTGCTAATTAGCACATTTAGCAAGCTAACATGCTAAACTAAGATGGTGAGCATGTTAGCATTGCTGTGCCACGGTACAGCTTCTAGCATAATAGCAGCATTTTTAAATGACGTTGTGCCTACATGTGCTGTTATAAACTAATTATTGCAGGCAGCCTTTCATTCAAATGTGTGTAATTAGCTTTTTCATAAGTCACGTTTTCCTCAGTCACTTTTTAAATTTATCGTTCCTAGTTTTCCCACACAACAAATCCGGGTGTTTCTACTTTTCTTATCTATTTGACCTCCTCGCCTTCATCCATCCCACTTCTTCATGTCACGCGTTCTTCTTTCTGACTGTTTTTCCATCTCCATGCCTCTCCCTCGCCTTTCCATCTTTATATCCTCTTGTCTCCCATCTTTTCCCCGCTCTCTTTCTGCTTCCTTTCACATCAATCCTACTTCTTCTTGTTTCCCCTCTCGGCCTTTTGTTTTCTTCCCGCCCCCCGTTCTCTTAACCTTTTTAATCAATTTTTCATGAGCATTTTTACGTCTGCTGTCGTCGTGGGAAACGCAGTTGATACATTTAAAGTTGTTGTATATGTCAGCTTGTCTTTTTTCATGTTTTACATCCAGTTGATTGTATTTGCTATAACCTTCATTTAATGTTTGTGCTTGTGAGCAGCAGCTCCGTGTGGTCCTCTGCTCCTCCTCTTCTCTCTACGTCTGGCCTCCTTTTCCTCCATCATGTTTCTCCATTTCCCTCCTCCTCCTCCTCCTCCTCCTCCTCCACCCTCCCAGCAGGACAGCAGACAATACGTCTGGTCACTCTGCCTCGGGCTCTTTGACTGGACCTCTTTCTTTCTTTCTCCCCCCTTTCTTTCACTCGGTAGCTTTTCCACATTAGGTGATTTATGATAAATCACTTACTGGTGGATTCAGGAAGAGTTCTGTCCGGTTAAGTGTGTGTCATAAGGTACGCACATTTAAATATGCATTGATTGTATTTTGTATTTTCTTCATTAAACTGCTATTTATCTTTTTCTTCCTGCAAAACGAGATGAGTTGAAACATGCAATAACAAATAATAATACATTTTAATTTTTTTTGGCAACTCTGACACAGCTGTGACATATCATCACCAACTAGTTAGCAAACAGGTGCTTATTTACACATCCAGCGACAATGTGGAGACATTAGCACCGATTAGGAGCTGTTTCTGACTTGCTGTTGGTCTCCACCAACTCCTGAGGGAAATATCTGGCTCTTTAGCTACTGGTTAACTGCTAACTGTGTCTGTCTGCTGTTTGCTGCTCACGTTTTGGGGTTTTTAGAGTTTTTCTGTGTGTGTGTGTGTGTGTGTGTGTGTGTGTGTGCTGGAAACAGCTGCTGAAAACGACAGCATGACAGCGGCAAGAGTGAAGGAAAACGGCAAAGTTGCGGTTTGGGGTTATAATTCTCACTACCAGAGACGTCTTTCACATAAAAGTAGTCATGTGATACATTGTTAGTCAAAATATCGATTATAGTCCCTTTTTTAAAGACACCATAATATGGACACTTTTCACTGACCTCTATCTGCCCTATCAGGACAATAAAGATTAAATCGACAGTTTAAAACCCTCAGTCTAAATGTCCTGGGGGTTAGCTCATGAGCTAATTCACAGCTGTAGCACCGATACAACTAAAACCTCACAGATAAAAAAACAAACAAATTATATATTCACTAAGATAAGTTTTCTCTTTCATGTCCCGCGCCGACGTCCTGTCTTCAACAAATTAAAACAAACAGTCCGTCCTTTCTGATCCTCCATCAGTCTGTTCTTTCATGGCGGCATCACATTTTGACCAGAAGACATCTTTACAGTATGACCCTCTAGAAAGAAGGGTGATAAAACCGGTCTCTAATTAGTTAATTTGAGATGGAAACAGGTTGAAATAAAACTTTTTGTAAGCCACTGACATGAAGACAGACTGCGTCAGCATCAAGTAACGGAGCTTCCAGAGTGTTTGTCCTTTTTCTTCCCCACAAAAAAACTCAAATGACAAAACTAAAAACTGAGTACCTGTAGTTAATTACGGATCTCCAGTTTAGTTTAACCTGCACACAGCACCCT
>JAVQJF010000602.1:0-33078 GCA_036023855.1 Gadopsis marmoratus
TGCTTCTTATCTGTCAGACAGATGTTTTGCAGTGTCAATTGATGGTTTTGTTTGTTCATCTGCTAAATTGACATGTGGTGTACCCCATGGTTTAATCCTTGGTCCTATTCTTTTTCCCCTGTACATGCTTCCCCTTGGTGGCTTAATTAATAGTTTTAACTGTATCTCTTATCATTTCTATGCGGATGACACACAGCTGTACTTTTCATTCGAACAGAATGGCCACAGCAAGTGCTCCACCTTGCAAAATTGCTTAAAAGCCATTAAGGACTTGATGCCAAATAACTTCCTCCAACTAAACCATGATAAAACTGAAGTCATAATCTGGAGAGCATACCTACTAATATTTTGAATAATATTGGTCCTCATGGTCACAAATATCAAACCAGCCTCTAAAAACCTAGGAGTTTACTTCGACCAGCACATGAATTTGATGTATGTATGTAAAGAGAGTGGTCCAGTCTTGCTTCTTTCAATTTAGAAACATTGCTAAAATTAAGTCTGTTTTGTCATTTCAAGATTTAGAAACTATTCCATGCTTTTGTCTCCTCCTGTCTCGATTACTGTAACACTCTGTTCACTACCTTGAATCTGTCTTCTTTGTATCAGCTCCAGTTAGTGCAAAATGCGGCAGCGAGACTTTTAAATAAAACTGGTCGAAGGGCAGCCATTACTCCAGTAGAATTGATTTTAGGATTCTCTTAATCACTTACAAACACTTCATGGGCTGGCTCCACTCTATATCTATATCTCCAAACCTTTGTGCCCCCTAGCCGAAATGAGAACATTGACATCACTTAGGTCTTCTGACAAATGCCTCTTTGTTGTTCTGATTAAAAACTAATGGGGATGCAGATTCTGTGGATATTTTAAAAAATTGCTAAAAACTCACCTCTTTCTCAAATACTTTGAGTTGTGAGGTGGACACATGCCCGAGCAGTTATATTGTCTATCATATATTGTATCTTTTATTGTGGTCTTGTTTAATCAGCATGCTTCTAATCTTTATGTATATGTATTGGCCTGCATGTGCACAATTACCTATGTGTATAATTATGCATATGCATTTGTATTTATTTGTGTATGTGGGTGTATATGTATGTGTATTTATATGTGTATATATGTATGTGTGTGTATGTGTAAGCCTGTGTTTATATATTTATTATTTTGTTAAATTGTATCACTGATCTTACAGTTTATTGTTTTAATTTGCTATTGTACAGCACCTTGTAATCTTATGTTTCAAAAGGAGCTCTATAAATAAAGTTTACTTTACCTTACCTTCACCCTCTCCACCTCAGTCCCATTGATGTATGGTGGGGCGTGCTGGTCTCTCCTCTTCCTCGGGTTGATAATCATCTCCTTAGTCTTCTCAGAATTTAACACCTCATCCCTATAGGCTGCCTCCTCTCCACCACTGATCAGCCTGATGACGGTTGAATCATCAGGGAACTTGATAATGGAGTGTTTCTCTGGGAGGGGACGCAGTCGTAGGTGAAGAGGGTGTAAAGGACTGAGCACTGAGCACACAGCCTTGGGGGGTCGCTATGCTCACTGTCTTTGTGCCTCATGTCCTGGTTTAACTCTGACTGTCTGGGGTCTGTCTGTAAGGAAGTCCAGCGGCAGATGGGGGGTTTCAGTCCCAGGGTGAGGAGCTTGACCTGAAGTCTATAAACTTGTTCTCGAGGTGTGAAAGGGCTGAATGGATGGCGGCATTGGTAGAACGGTTCTGCAAGTATGCAAATTGCAGGGGATCTAATGTGTTTGAGATGGTCTCTTTGATGTGGGACATGACTATCTTCTCAAAACACTTCATTACAATTGAAGTGAATGCGATGGGGTGATAGTCATTCAAACAGGTTATGTTGTTTTTTTTCGGGAGAGGCACTATGGTGGTGGACTTGAAGCATGTCGGCACAGATGACTGGGAGAGGGACAGATTAAAAATACCTGTAAAAACCTCAGCCAGCTCTGAGCTGCGTTGCGTTGGTTGGTGTTGAGGGTGTCGAAGTGAGCGTAGAAGTCATTCAGCTCATCTGGTAGCATGTTGCGGCTGGCTGTGACCCTGCTGCTCCTCTGCTGGAAGTCGGTGATGTGTTTCAGGTCTTGTCACATGCATCGGGAATCCGAGTTGTTATAGTATTCCTCCAGATTCAATCTGTACTGCCTCTTGGCTTCTCTGATGGATGTACGTAGGTCATGTCTGGCCTTTTTGTAGTGGTGTGAGTCACCAGAGGCGAATGCAGTGGAGCGTGCATGCAGCATGGAAGATACTGCACAGTTCATCCATGATTTGTGATTTGGATATATTTTGCAGCACTTGGTGGGAACAATATTGTCATTGCATGCGCCCATGTAGCTAGTGACCACTGAACCATATTCCTCTAAATCCCCAGAACAGTCCTCTCTCAAAGCGGCAGTCTTCATTCCAGTCTGTAACATAAAAGTCTTCTTATTGCAAACTTTAATGGCTTTACTTACTTAGGCTGGATAGAAGAACACAGAACTATGGTCAGATTGTCCAAAGTGGGGACGGGGCACAGCCTTGTACGCGTCCCTCACGTTGTTGTAGACGTGGTCCAGATGAAGAGTCCATACAAACAACTCTTCACACTGTCATAGCTGCATTGGCACATCTAGATGCACATCTAGATAATTAGCAATCAATATTACTGAACGGCCTCTGTGGCTCACCTGAACCCCACTGTTAATGTTTTTACATTGCTACAGTACGACACAACTTGCAGAAGAGTCTGTTAAGAAGCAGAGTAGCACAAATGTACTGTTGTGACTTTTCCTTATTGATTAATGTGCCAAATATTCTCTCGATGAACAGATTCATTATTTGTTCTATAAACCACCAGGAAACAGTGAAAAATGCCCAAAGCAGTATCATAAAAAATCTTGTTTATTCTGACCAACAGTCCAAAGCCCCGAAATATTCACCAGGGATTAATCATTACTTTTCTACACATATGTGAACAATGACAGAGATGTATTGTACATATTACATCACTATGGCTTGTGTTGAAGGCCGTTGACCATCAACACATTATATGTAGGGAACTAGGGACGATTTCAAGCACAGATCCAATATAACTGTACACAGAATTATCTAGAACCTTCTTAACTTTCCTGACAAATGTAGTAGCTAGAGCTCAGTTCTTATTTTCAATTTCCATTACTGTCCATACCATAGGAATGAATGAATACATTATTTGCCCAGTTACTGTACATTGCAGCGTATCTGCTGAGCAGCTGCCGACACTAAATTCCTAGAACATAAAGTCTTTGTTCATCATATGTGATGTCAACACATCACATGTCCATGCTTCAAACCATGTTTCATGGCAGAGCATGCGTAAACCAGTCAAACAGCAGCACTAGAGAAGCCAGCTCCTTGTCCATCTAGCTTTGGGTACTGTGACAATATCTGTAAAGTGAGAGAGAGCATGCACTTCAAGTGTCTGACACAGAGGGAACTGACCCGACCGGCAAGCTTCAGGTCTGCCTGTGGTGGAGGGTTCAATTCAGCATCAACCAGCCTGTGGAGGAAAGCAGAACCGACAACGTATCACAGCGTAATCTTGCTCTACAGGTCTACACAGAGTCTGAATGCGGTATGTGGTTAAACCTGCTGTGCAGAACGTTTGTCTCGACCTTCTGGCAGAGACGGATATTACACAAACACTGTGGAAGCCTATTCATGACGTCTGCCTACAGGGGAGCTATACAAAGTCAATAATCCATTATTCAGGAGTAAATGTAAAAGCTACAGAGCCTACTCCAAATATTTTACAAAGAGGCCACATCCTGCCTGTCCTCAGCCGCTGCTCTGCTCTCAGCCTCTCCAACCAGGAAAAGTTGCACCGATGCTTATCGGTGTTTCCGACAGTAATCCTCCCTCTGAACGCTGAGCTTCTTTTTTATCTGGAGCATCTTCTTAGTCTTTTGCTCCAGACTCCTAACTATTGTAGCTACTCCGTCGCTAAGCACAGCCGTGCAGAGAGAACGATCTGAAGTCTGCGCCAATCATGTGACCATCACACATGTTGAACTTCGGTCTCTGCGTGGATCTGGTTTTGCCACCGGTGTGCCAGTGTGGGAATGTCACCACACACAGCAGATTTAAAGACTCCAGCATGCGACATACAGACATATGATGGCGATCGGCTTAACTAGCGTCTCGTCTGGCATCGGCTTGAATGTAATGGACCTTCACTTATATGCAAAAGTCCTGCACTCTAGTTCGTAAAGTGCTTTCAGGTTCGGCTTTGCCCGTACAGGAACTGTATTCACAGCCTGGTTACTCACAAATCATTTCACAATCAACAGTTAAACACAGAGTTTCTAGGACTGTGTATTTCTTTGCTGTTGCACGTCACCAGTTTGACTCAGGTTTCCTGTCAGCCTCCCTCCCTCCCTCCTCGCCCTCTCATTACAATCTTAGTGTTATTTGGCCTGGCTCTGGACAGTGAGGTGGAATGGCACAGTGGGGCAAGACCACACTCAGGCATGCAGAGGAAGTGGAGGAGTTCTTGCGAGGTAGGGTGGGGTGCAGCACTGATTAGACATGTGCACAGAAAAACATTAGCTTCCAGAAATGTGAAGAGGGAAACTACAGCAACTGTTTCAAAGCTTATCACAGAGTGGTTCTGGGAAAAATGTTCTGGAAAGCGAGAAAGTGTTAATTGTAAGGTTGCTGTGCGTTGCAAAGTGGCTTAGATAATACAGCAAATTCACACTATCAGTTACCACACGCGTTTAGAGGTCAGCTCGTAAAACAAACTTCAACTGAAAAACAGTAATAAAATAAGGTCAAGTGTCCCGCAGCCCGGCGCTGATGCACAGCGTCGGCACGTCAGAGAGACAGACTGGCTGACTGGAAGCCTTGCTGACAGACAGACAGACAGACAGACAGACAGAGAGAGAGGGGGGAGGGAAATGTTAGAAGGAGGGAGGAGAAAAACAGGGAGTGTGATAACAGCGCCGGGAAGATTTGTTGACTCTCTGCTAGTGTGCTTCCCAGCAGCCTGCTGCGCTCACGGATTATTCTGTAACAGGGCCCGGATTATGAGAGCAGGGGCTCCGATGTCCAGCAGATACTGTCAACCACATGGTAATGTACAGGACCGGACCGCCGCTGTATCTGTCTGCCGGCTGTCAGCTATCTTACCTGTGAGAGAAGGCTTAGAAAAGGTGTTCCCTTCATTTCCTCATTGACAGGAGTGCTGTTGGAGGCCAACGCTGTGCACATTTGTGACATATCGCTGCTGTTTCAGGCGTCCACACTGTGATCTGTCAGTGTTGGTGTGTGTGTTCTGTTTGCTCAGCTGTTTGTGTCTCGTGTATCTTTGCTGGCAGTGCTGAGTTTCTATTTGCCTGTTAGGTGGAGGCATTTATCCAAAGCCACGTGCCTGTTGGTGTGGACACCGTCGGATCCGGTCTGAGTGCTTTACTGTTTACTCAGAAATGTGTTTCTGTGTGTTGACGTATGTGCGTGAGAAACCAGCAGAAACCAGTGTTAGAGGAAGACGTTTGGTTAGAGGAGATTAGCTGTTCTCTGTGTGAGTTACACACAGAAAGGAGGAAAAGGATACGCTCTCCTCAGTCAGTGTCCTGTCCTTCCATCTGCGTGTTCCTTCTTTCCTTCCTTTCCTTTCCTTTCCTTTCGGTCTTTCCTCACCTGTAAACACAGGCGGCTGAGGCATGCCCAGGCACTTCCCAGGTATCGGTATGCGTCAGCTTTGCAAAGCATAAAGTCTGTTTCTCAGCCCTTTATTTTCTGCCTTTCTAAGTTTTTATGGAGTGAAAGCCATCTTCATGTCTAGAAAACTAAATCACATTTATTTTATGTGGATAGGAGGCTGTGAAATAAGTGACCACTTCACTGCAGAGAATCACTTATTCATCGTGGAGTCAGGTTCAGTTCGTTTGGATCAACAATTAGACAGAAAACCAAAATGCGTAGGTGATGAAGGTTGTCTGTTGCTGTCCATCTATGTCTCCATACAAAGAGTTTCTACGCTGCTACTCACTCACTCTTCTCCCATGTGACTCTTCCTTTCCTCATATTACATAAGACCTCTTGAAGTTTGGCTGCCAATAAAAATGACAACCTGTTACCGTGATACTACCTACTTATCTGCTCTGCTGCTGCTCGCAGTGTAATAAAGGGCGGGTATAGAAAGCGCTGTGATCAGCAGATACTCAGATTCAGAAGAATAAGATATATATGACACAACATCTGGTAAATTCAATTCTGTTTTATTTCTAATGCTCCACATCACAACACAGTTATCCCACAGCACTTGTTCATACAGAGCAGGTCCAGACCGACTCTTTATTACAGAGACCCAACAAGTCCACCATGAGCAGCACCAGGAGACAGTGGCAAGAACCAGAACCAGGATCTGGGTGGGCGCTCATCTGCGGTAAACATGCAACAGTGAATTATCGTGGTTCGGATGAGACAGGATAGACCAAACTAAACATGTCATTCTGATATTTGTAGCAAGTTCTCAAGTTGGCTGATTCCATATTTAACTGAAGGTCTTTCAGATGAAAGACCTGAGGCTTCATGTCATAATCATGTTTGGTTTGTCTATCCAACGGTAACTAATATTAACTAATTAAGAATTCACATGTTCAACAAGTACTAACTGAACACGGGATGGACACACCACCCCACTGCCTTTTAACAGGCAGAAACCTCGAGCAGAACCAGGCTCTGGGTGGGCGTCATCTGCCTAGACCGGTTGGGTAGAGAGAGAAAAAGGGGGGGGGTAGAGTGAGAGCAGGATGAAAGAGATGTGTATATGTATAAGATGTATATTCTGATCCTGACAACATCACATTGAGCAGCAAACCACATTGAATGGGGCAAAAATAATGTATTTCTCTGAAGATGCACTGCCTATCAAGGCACAGCAGATGCCTGGACTCTCTCCAGATCTCTTGATATCCTGTCCACGGATATAACAAACACTCAGCAGGACAATGTGCCTCTTTGCTGGAGACTAACCTCTACCTTGAATGAACAAGAATGCAGACTTGCTGTATCTGTCAATCTATGTGAGAGCTGTATTCCTGTTCATAAGAGTGAATTACATGCAACACGAGCAGAAGCCCCAATTCCTGAATGCCCCCTAATGCACATTCCCATTGGATCCCTTGGGGAATACGAGCCTTTTTTAAGAACATACAATACATGAAGACACAATTAGCAATCTCTTCTGACCCATTGGTTATTTGTAATGGAGCAACAGTGACCCGACTGAGTCAAGACTGTTTACCCTCCTTTACAGTTTCTTTCTTTACAGCATTTCCAAACAGGCTATGTGATCTTGTTGATCTGGTTGTTAGAACATGCCCTCTGGGCCCTTCTTTAAAGACAAAGACCACCACCCAGCCCCTGAGTCCAACATCACTGTTCCTGAGATCTCAATGTCATTGGAGAGATGTATCAGCCATGACACCCTGATATCCAGAGCCCTCATTACATCAGCACAGATCTTGTCCACCCCTGGCACCTTCCCACTGTGGAGACCTAAGCAGTGACCTCTGCCAAAGAGATGAGTAAGGCCTCTCTAACTATTGTTGAGTTTTGGATCTGGTCAAAGTGTTTCTTCCACCTTCTAACAATATTTCAAGTCAGTTATCAGTCATTTATCTACTCACGTTGAGCAGCCTGAGTCTTTCAAGAAACTGTTCGCCTGAATCTCATGGAGGTTGCCTCAAAGTAGATCTTCTCTGCAATTTGGTGAGGAAGCAGCCAGGGTTTGAACTTCTCTCTCAAGTTCCTTTTTAAATTATTCATACAACTACTTCCATCATTCGTATGAGCATGCGAGTGCAACACTGTCAGTTTGTCATTTGTCACTTGTGATCGGTTGCCAAGCTTCAAGGGGGCGGGTATGATGGCAGATGACTGCGAAGAGCAACTTTACGGTGAGACTGTGATGGACAGTGAATGATTACCATCATCCATGATGTACTTTGGTTTAGCTTCTGTCTGCATCTATCTGGTAAATGAACTGAAACCAACGCCGAGCTCAGTGGCCTGGCTCAACCAGGCCACCAGGCTGATGGGTGGAGTGACGCTTTCGGGTAAGGCCTGCATCCTTTTCATGTTGTTTGGCAACCGAAGGCATTTCGTATTTGTGACCTGTTAGTAGATGGTACAGCCTTCAGGCTTGGTGTTTGAGGAGAGATTGTTCAATTGTTTTTCCAGCTCCAAGCAGTGAGCCAAGAAAGAATTTGCCCTCTAACTCCTTAAAGGTTGACACTGTAGGATTAACAGTGCAAATCAGGAAACGCACAATCAATACAGTGCATACAGGAGCTGCACCATGAGATGCAACAGGTCCGTGTGTCACATCTTCCCCTGCCATTACTCATTCACAGCAACGAAAGATGTTTCTCCTTTAATGCGGTGGCTCAGTGACAAGCCGGTGGTGTACAGTGTGGCGAGGGATGTAGATGGCCAGAACAGGGTAATTGCTCTGGTACCGGGGGAACAGGACCAAATTGGAATGAGTCTTGGAGGCTGGAGCCACGTTGATTGAGAAGCAGCAGCAATGGTGAGAAGGGGCATACTTCCTCCATGGGAGCACAGATAAGGAGGACACAAACACAAAGAGTGGGGAGACCCAGGCATCTATTAGAGGTGTGTGTGGGCTGCTAGCAGGGACACACAAGTAAGCAAAGGAGCCAGAAAAGCACTAGTTTGCTCTGTAATGAGCTGAATGAGTGTAATATTCTGTGGCGGTAAGTCTAGTTTGGCCTCTACGTGGGAGGCTTCTTCCTGCTCACCTTGGGCCCTGCCATTGTTTCATCAAAGCTTAATGATCCTGCATATACGGTGACATGCACAGGGGTATATTAGTGACACTGCATTCATACAAGGCATCATTATAATGAACATGCTGTACAGGCCAATATATTAGAAAGCATTCTGACAGTGTTGTAAATAAGAAAGTGTGCTACAAGTTAAGAAAAAGTTAATGTTGGTCTAATGTTAGTCTCAACAAGCACTGGCCTTTCCATTGAGGGTTGGCTGCATGTAATTAGTATCAGTTTCATTTTGAAGGACTTTAGAGTACATTATGGCCAGTATCATGATGTACATATTTTACATTGCTTGTACCATGGGACATGCCATGGTAAAACTGAAAATGCCATTCATTACCATCATAATACCATGGTACCTTTTTGTAAAGGTAATAACTATTAAATCCCAGAATACCTGTTTCTCTCACTGTGGTCAGCTGTGGGGAACTCCTCGTTGGCTCGAGCACTGTGTGAAAAGTTGGAGATTTTCCAGCTAGCACTGTTAAGGTAATGTCAGACGTTTTCCTTTAAAGCTTTATAAGATGGTATTTTGCAGGCAACCCCATTCTCCTGAAGACCTCAAGATAATTAAAGGAAAGTAGGAGCTCGGGGTGATCTTTGGATCCTGAAGCACAGCCATGGAGCTCGCCATTCAAGCACCACTTGTGATCTCACCGGGCCTCCATTGGGGACAGGGGGAGGTCATGACACTGCCCAGCTTGATCAAGGATTCCTCTGTCTTTTGTTCCCCATAGTTTTCATCTCTGGTGTGCTCTCTTGCTGTCGGCAGTCTCGGTTATGTTGTGTACCAGCCTTTTAATGGTAGAAAATTTAAAAAATTTCACATCTCTTAATAAATTATCAGTGGAAATAGGCAATACAAGTTAGCATATTAATTAATATCTTCTGCATTTTTAATCACAGATTCTCTATATTGAAAATCCTGCATGATTCCAACTCTACAAAGCGCACGTAGGGACACACAGATGTCGGTGTCTCTATGATGCATGGTAGCCAGCCTGTTTTCTTTATCAGTGCAGCATACTGTACTCTTTGGCTTGCTCCCAGCAACATACCTCCCCTGACTCTCAGATAAAACATGGGGTCTGTCACACAGACTTGTGCTGAGGCCCGGCAGGGGAGCCCTAATGATTGCAATAAAAAACAAATGCAAATGATTACCTTGGGGTTCCCTCTTGTGTGGAATCTGTCGCTCAGCCGCTGGCTGTCAGGATGGATCACTGCCATCGTCTGTGGACATGGAGTGTTAGGAAAATAAACACCAACTGGGCCAACGCAGGCAGCAACAATGCAATAACAATAATACTGTTATCTGTTACATTGTAGGGTGGCACGCTAAAGCCATTTTAGGTGAAGAATGATGGGTCACAGCTGAGCAGAACCACACTCTTCACAATCCAAGTGATCAAATTAGCTGGTGTTCATTTGTGAATTTTGATATTGCACCATGCATGAATTCATGATAGTCTCTGTAATGTTTAATATTGTCATGTTCCTGTGAAAACGATGCATCAACTTTTCATGAGCTTAGAGTACAACCCTGTTTTCTGCTTTTTGGAAATGCATTTTATAGTGGTGGAAAGTATTACTCAAGTACAATTTTGAAGTCTTTACTTGAGTATTTGCATTTTATCCGACATCATACTTCTACTACACTGCAGTTATTTAAGAACCATAGTTACTGGTTATTTTTCAGATAAAGACTTCACATAGAAAACATGATCAGTTTAGAAAATGGTGCATTGATAAAATTAAACTACATGGCAGAAGCAATTGTGATTTGTGATATTGGGATATATAAATATGCAGACTATATGAAGTAGATAAAATTGGCTCCACAGCGACCAAATACAACATTAATGCGCAACGTACATGTCGGTCCAAACGCTGACAAGGGCCATTCTGCATAATGAGTACTTTTACTTTAAGTGGATTTTATTACGAATATTTATGCACTTGTAATGGAGTATTTTTATAGTGTGGTTTTGCTACTTTTACTTAAATGTACTAAAATGACCTGGCATATTCACGACTGGCATTTTTAAGATAAGATTTTCAGATCGATATTTAAGTATTTGTTTGTTTTTTAATAGTTTATTTAACATATTTGGAGATGCACGTTGATCACGGGACAATGCCTGTCTCCAGTTACACATAATGGGCATTCCGTACCTCTGATTATCCTGGAGTCATGCAATAAAGATTATCAGTAACTGAAACCCTGTATTGTCATACTCTTTATATAGCACCACCAACATTGTATTTGCTTCCTTAATAAATAAATGAAGTGAAAGTTGTATTACCTTGAAAATATTGTCTAAACTGTGACTGAATTTTCACATCTTTGTCACAAACTCACAAAGCTAACAAGTATCTGTCAGTTTAAATTAAACCTATCTCAAACAAACACTACTTAAAATTACTATTTATTATTGTGTAACTGTTGCTCAGTCTTTATAACTGCTTGAAAACATACACTACTCTTGGCATATTAAATCATGTTTTATGTATGTGCAGATCTTCTGTAAATGAGGATATTTTAATTAGTATGCCTGTCAAGTTTTCAGCTACGAGTCAAGTCAACGAGTCAACATTACTGCAATGTAGTTTTTTTTTTTAAATAGATTTCATTCCCAGGTCAGGCTGAGAAAGAAACATATGCATTCTCATCCATCCACTTCGTCGACTTGAGGATCATCAGCAGTTATATTTCTTTTCACTGCAGGCAGAGAAAATGGAAATTAGCCCTGTGCCTGCTGTTGAATGGCCAGAGTTCAATTTGAAAATGTTTTGGCTCTAGTAGGTCATAACTAAAGAGTTGAGTCAACACAAAACGAGAGGCGCTCATATAAAAGGATTGTATGAATTATTTCCTAAAGTGTGTCAGGTTTTTTGGAAATTAGAGGACAAGTGAGGTCAAACCAAACAACAGTATGTAACTCTGTCGATAAAGGAGAAAAAAAAAAAAAAAAGCCATGGCTTTCTTAAATTAGGCCTCAGGGGGCTGCATGTTCCATGTGAAACCTCCTTCGTTGGTCCTTGGTGAATGGAACGGAGATGTGATGTTCGACTCAGGGGTGAAAGCTGCCTCCAGCCCTCCGTCAACAGGTGAATTGAGACTTGGTGGCTATAGAGATGTGAGATTAGCTCTGGGAAGGGCAAGGGAGACTTTCTCTGCAGACAGATATATCTTGCATTGTCTCTGGTAAGCATTCTACAGCATAAGCCGGGATAATCCTCACGGCAACATGTATAGCTTCGGTTGCATTTGTCTGAAAATAGACAGTTTTGCCGTAAAAGAACAACAACAATACTTAAATAACAGATTCAGTATACACTGATTCAAGGTCAACAGGAGCATCCACTGGTCTTTGTACAAAACCTATAAAATATTAAATAGTAAGATTACAAGCTTGAGATCACATTACAGCAATGAAATACAAACATATCTGCAGCCGTATTGCTACAGCTCAAAATGTCTGCTTTTCTATTTCAGCTATTTTTAGGTCATGTTGTCATTATTTGGTTGTTTGGGGTCCTTCAGGGCTCAAGGTGCCTATCGGTCAAAACAATCTAAACAGCAATTTTATGATTGATTTGTCATGCAGTTATATAAGAGGCTGATATGAAGTACACACAGTGTGTCCTGGAAGACCAGAGAAAGAGACTGTATTGGAAATAATGATGATTCATTTATTGTGAAAGGAAAAACAATATCAGCGGCTTTTGTTGTAGCTCATTTTGCTAACGATGTCTTCATCCTCAAGAGTTTCCAAATGACCAGAAATACACAAGAAGTGCGCCTTAAAATATAAGAAACGTCTCTGAAAATGTGATTTTTCTTGGACAATGGAAATGCAAAGAAAAGAGATTTAACTTCACGTGCTTCCTTTTAAATTTTGGGAATGTATATGTCATTATGAATCATAGTAAATGACTACAATATCGCCACTGCAAGAGCAGAGAATTAAAATGACACATAATGTCATTAGGGCCGCTCTCCAAGTTTTAGGTGGACTTAACTGTCGGCTGAAATGACTTTTCTAATGAACTTAATTTGAATAATGTATTCGCGGACAGATTTGGAACTCTGATATGGTGATGATTAGGATATATGACTAAAGACCAGATGCGGCAAACCACCTCTGTGTGATGCACGACACATTTGTATGATTAATGGTGACTTGTGACGTTTGCGCTAGGTTACTCAAACAGCGACGCGTCGTCTCCGAGACAGCTCCTCTTACGGAGATAAACCACGGGCTATTCTGTGAGAGCGTGTGAGATGAGGATCTTTATCCAGCTCGTAGATTCTCCTCAGCACAGGGAGCTGGCAAAGACAAATTTTAGGCACATGGTGCTCTAAATTTTTTGCTTACTGACTAACAATTGTGGGGATTTCTAAGCAGATTCCTCATTCAGGCAACATTAGCATGCATATGTATGAGGTCTGTTTTGACACTGTACAGCATACTGCATGCGTGTGTTGAATCGGCAGAAAAGCCGGGCAGCGTCAGTGATGTACAATTCATGAGGCTGAAGTAAACGTGCTTGATGCTAAATAATCAAATGCAGCTTCTTTTTTTCTTTCTTTCACAACTGAAGCTTTTAATAAAAGACCCCAAAACCTTCACCTCTATTCAGGCCCGTATGCACCTCAGTGGAAAAGGTTGCACCTCCACTCAATATCTGAGATGCTCCAGCTGCTTAATCAGCTGTGAGAGCATGGCAAGATATGGTCAGCACACAAATCAGGGTTCCTTCATTGCTGATAATGTCCTTGAGGACGGTGTGGCGACTATAGACAGCAGGAGATTAACCCAGCCTCGCTCAGCCACCTGCAAGGAGACGCTCCGTATGCGCTTTTTAGTTCCTGTAATCTTGAGATGTGGATCACACTTCTACCAACCAATTAACAAAGGGCATTACACTTGAACCTAGTGTTAAGTTGTATTTTCAGCTTTGAAGAGAGTGTATACACACACACACACACACACAAAATGGAGATCAATATGGTTTGGCATTCAATGGAGCACTTGTTTAATAATGGAGGATTTGTTTGTGTTACAGAGACACCTACTGGTTTGGATCTGCTTGGGGCTGCAGCAGTTTGTGCAGAAAGAAAGAACCTGCAGACTGACAACTTAAGAGAGTTTACATGCGGTTCAGAAATTGTGCCCTCAGTCGTCCGCATATATGGCTAAACAGACAGACAGGGTGTTTTGGGTGAGTGCGGCTCATTTGTGCTTTTTTACTCTGCAAACAAAGGCAGATGTGTGTAAATTGGGCTTTAAGATGCTGATTTAATTAGCTTTGACTCTCGGGGCTGTCTCTAAGGTAGTTGCTCCTACATGCCGCAAAACTCATTATGGATGAATTAATGAAGTGGGACGTACACTTGGCATCATCCATGTGGCATGCACTAATGCATTATGTATTATTATTATTATTATTATTTTAAAGCGTGAGCAAATCAAGTGTGTTTGTCGGTTGTATAGCAGGGACACCTTCGTAGAGGCACATTGATTCTAAAGTCCAAATCATGTAATATAACGCATGAGTTATGCTTTCTTACCTTATAAATATCCCAGATCAATTTTATAAGATGTTTGTGCTGAACACTTTTGATATTGACTAGTTTTGATTTGCACACCAACGTTAGCTCTACCACAACTCCCAGGCTTTCTAGCTAAATAATGCTCACTTCAGATTTCATTTATTCAAGTGAGGGAGGAGATTTACAATCCATTTCCATCTTCTTTCAGTAGATGTCTGAAGGGGACATGTTGTAGCACACTTTATTTGTAAAACCTGGAAATAGTGTAACATTGAAAATTCGGCTTGTTAAAGGAATGTGTTTTTTTTTCTTGTTTGCTTGGACATAGTGCATAGTGAAAGGTGCTGCCTGCGGTGACAAACCCAAAAAGATTTTTAGCATCTTTCAGCTCATATTGCTTTAGATTTCGGCCATGAATTTTATTTCACCAACCGCATTTCTGTCTTCTGCAAAGAAAATCAAAGGTTCTGATAAAGCTACTGTACTAGAAATGCAAGCAAAAATGATTTTCATTCGTTGCTCAATCTATCAATTATTTTCTTCCTTAATCGATTAACCAAATAATTGTTTGCTCCATAAAATATCAGAAAACTGTGAAAAATGCAAATCATAGTTTTCTACAACCCAACAGGATGATATCAAATTGCTGTTTTTGCTCACAGTTAGTCAGTCAATTGACTAATTGTATTGGCGCCACACTGTATGCTACTTGCCCAACACCAATCAGCACACACAAAGTTAGCAACAAGCAAGTGAAAAATATTTAGCAGCTAAAGAGCCAGACGTTTTTCTCACGTAGAGCTGCTTACGAACTCTTATGTAGTTAGCAGCTAGCTGGTCAACGTAGAGCATTTTTGCAGCTAAAGAGCGAAACAAAGCTTAAAGCAGCTTAAGCTTAAAGACTTAACATTTTTCAGGTTGCAAGAAACACCAAATCCAAATGAACGCTAATGTTGCTTCGTGTCCATTGGGAATGTAAATAGGCAACAATTTGCTACCACGTTTATGGCAATAAAAAGTAAACATTGTGTTTACATCTGAAATATATATATATATATATACATACATACATGGTATTATGTTGCATTAAATCCCTTTCAATCAATACTAAATTTGTAGTTTGTAGCATAGTTAACAGCATGCCATATGTGTGTAATGTGTATATGAGCCCTGTGCACATGACATGAGCTCTGGTGTAGGTGACAAACTCCACCTCAGCATCATAAATATCCTTGGCTTGTTTATTGCATCTTATGCACAGCGTGGTCGACAATGCATCATTAATTTAAGAACCTTTCTAATGAATGTGAAATGAAAGACTCTCAAGCAAGCAATTTCTGTGCTCTTATCCTGTGAGGAGAGACTGTAGTGGCTGTATTTTCAGAGTCCTTACCTGAGTGCTTGTGAAACTAGCGGGCTCTGCCACCCCGCGTTGCTAGCCTCTCATCTTTCACCCGTGACAGAAATTACATGATTCAATGGTTCTGTGGAAGAACTGATGGACAGCCAACTCTAAAATGTTAATAAACACACTGTTTTATATAGCAGCCTCTCATTTTTCACCAAAAAATACAGCTTTAACCTTGTCTGTTGACCTCCCTTTCTTCTGCAGAGGTTATGGCTACAGTATATTGACATCTGCAATTCCATTACCCCCCACCCGCAACCCCGCCCAGCGCAAAAAAAAAAAGACATATGTGCAAACTGCTCAAAATGAGATTCAAACACAGCTAGTTCTTGTCCTTGTCACTTCTGATCTCATCGATACGGGCAGAGCATGAAAGCAAATAAAAACTGGTTAATGATTTTCAGCGCTGTGACCTTCCAACTACACTAGTGCTTGCCTACAAGGAAACGCTCCAGTGCTCCAGAGTCCACCGGGCGGAACACATATAGGATCCCAGGCAAACGCTCACACGAAGGGCTTGTTGTCAGCATCACTCAATGCACTATGGCAAAAATGGCGTTCGTGTCCACGTGTGTGCAGAGGAACGCACGAAGAAGTAAATCGATTAAAGCCGTTTGCATCAATACTAGATAATGTAGACAATTTCTGCAGAAAGGCAAAACAGCACATGTGAACCTTTTGTAAAGGTCAACGTATTTTTTCGAATAACGATATTGTACTGGATTTCATATAGCACCTCGTTCAGATCAATGAATGATGTGCAGCCAGAGTTTCAATATCCTTTCCTCCAGCACATCAAATGACAAATTTGCACTGAATATTGTTATGGGTCTTTTCATATTGTATTGACCTTTCAATATGATGGATGCTCTTAACTACTTTAATAAGACTTTAACACTGTGTGGGAGGTAAGTCGGTGCCTTTTTGTTACTTAATGTAAAAGCAGTTTTGATGAGAGACGTACTCAGCACTTTAAGTCATTGTGAATTATTGATTCATCTCATAAAGGTTCCCTCAGCATATTACATTGGTTTTTTTTTTTTACCTTTTCAACACAAACTGTTATTTCAAACACCATGAAACAAGCATATTTACAATAGAAAGGGATTAGAGAGTGTATGTTGCAATTGAATTATTGCTTTAATTAATGGACAGTGGAAGTAGGAGGTCATTAACTTGCTGCAGGCATCAGATTGTAAAACTACTGTACTTAAAGCAACCACACAAAACCTATTTGAAGGCAGTGCCATCTAGTGGATGTTACATGCAAGTACACCAACTTTGCCTTGTATGTAGACGTGCTACACATGAAAATAATGAACATAAAATACAACTAAAGATGCAGCTGAAAGTTTACAGAAATTTCACCTTGTATTTGGATTTCTTTGTCAAACTACATGAAAACAAGACCATAAATTGGACTAAACTACATGTTCAGCCTGTTACGACCCTGGGTCATAATGTGTACTTGTATTGAGGGTGATAGTGATTTTGGTGCTGCCTGAGGGTGGTGCTGTTCTGTGTTTCTTTATGATGTTCTGTTTCAGATGGTGACTGGTGATTGGACGGGAGACTGATGGCGCCCACCTTAAAATGGCCCCCGTCCAGGCCGTCTGGACTCCTTCTCTTTGCCTGACTCCCAAACCGTGCTGAGCTGGGCTGTTTAGTGGACTCCAATTGTTGTCTTAGAATTAATGTGTCGAGCTATTGCTCAGATGTGAATACCATTTTAAAACAGCAGTCTGGTTAATTGCTGGGTTGCATAGATTGTTTTGTTTATTACTTTGCCTATGCTCTCCCTGACACCAATCACTCCCTGGGTTATGAATAAATCTTTTTTGTTTGGACTGCATCTGTGGTGGCGCTGGTCATCCTTGGGAGCATTGTTATGATGTGCTCCGGCTTCCCCTAGGCCGGGCATAATGGGCCTCATAGGCGTCAGTCTGGGTGTAGATGCCCTGTATCTGTCTACTAAATGTGTTGGCATTTTGATGGACTGGACTTGTCTGCCCTAGTCCGCCCAAATGCTTGGACAGACTCGAACCACCTCACCCCAATTAAAAATAACAATAGGAACAGGAAACGTGTAAAATTAAATAAGAGTTAACTATTAAGAATTAATTAAGAAATGCATGTTTACGTGCATCATTTCTATTTTGAGAAATGTGAAGTTAGCAACACATGCGACCATCAAATGCATCCCTTGTATGTATAGCTACAAGTCATCATTCGACCGCTGGTTGTCGAGGTGGTGTCCAGGTAAGGATGTGGGCTTTGTAGATAATTGGCGGACTTTCTGGAGAAAACCTGGTCTGATTAGGAGAGATGGCATTCATCCCACTTTGGATGGAGCCGCTCTCGAGTTCATTAGCGGCCGTAACTCATGACAACTCAGAGATGAGACCAGGAGGCAGAGTTGCAGTCCTACACACTTCTCTGCGCTTCCACAGTTACCCACCCTAAACTCCATAGAGAGGGTGTCTGCCCCCCGACCACTTCAGGAGCGATACAGAAATTAAGACCACCACTGCAACAGTACAACAAAATAGGAGAATAAAATGTGGACTCTTAAACATCTGATCTCTGTCATCTAAAGCTGTACTAGTTAATGATCTAATATTAGACAGATCATATTGATTTATTCTGTCTTACTGAATCCTGGCTGTGTCATGATGAATATGTTAGCCTAAATGAAGCCTCGAGGCACAGGCCGAGGAGGTGGAGTTGCTGCCATCTTTGACTCAAGCCTATTGATCGACCCTAAACCTAAACTAAATTATAACTCGTTCAAAAGCCTTGTTCTTAGTCTTTCACACCCAAACCTGGAAAACACTACAGGCAAGTCTATTTGTTACAGTGGACCAAATTTTCTTCTGAATTTTCTTCTGAAATCTTATCTGAATTCTTAACAGTTCTCTCTCTCTCTCTCGCTCTCTCTCTCTCTCAACTCACCCTGTTGAGGCAGATGACCAGATAAATAAAACTGAAATGAATTTAATGTTTGTGTGAGCAAGTGTGACCGATCTCTTTGTGATCATGGGTTTGTGCAAAAGCTATTTAAGATGTATACATTTAGGAGCTAGGATGTAGGACATCAGTCCAGTCAGATACCTTTATTGTATTATAGGTTTATGGCCGCTAGGTGGAGCTCAGCCCTCTTTACCTTGTCTGGTTCAGCCTGTTAGAATGACCTGGTTTGCTTTAAGATTATACTTCATTTTCTAACCAGCGCTTCAATAAAAAAATGCCCTGCGCACCCACACAGGTCAATTACAGTGTTTCCAATTTAGTTTTCAATTATAGTGGCTGGTTAGCCCTCAGGTTAAAGTCATGCAGAGCGTATATTGTATATGCTGGATATAAACAATGACACCAGTCTCTAACATATGCGTGGCAGTACAAGAGCATTTGAGCCCACGGACTTCATCCAATGCTTCTGCCTGATGCTGCAGTAAACCCATTGTGTTTCAGTTTACCTCACTGCATCTGCTGCGCGGCATTAGTGTCACTAGAATGCAGAACCCATTTGTTATTATCTTTTGCCGCCGTTGTATTTGACAGTTAATAAGACAAGAGTGTCAACCATGTATGTGCTGTCCCTTCATAGCATATAAGCTTGATGGATAATGTGGGCAATGTGATTCTAAGTGGTAATTGAAACAAAATTGCTGAGGTTTAATAAGTATTTTCTTATACAAGTCATTTGAGGGAAAATAAATAGAAAATTGTTTTCTCCATACAGATTATTGAAGTACATATCAATGCAGTTCAGTGCAAGATATTTTCAGCTTCTTTGAATGATTTCCTTGTCATCAATTTTAATGGGCTTTATAAGAAACCAGTGAAATAAATTGTCATAAATGAATGAATCCTAATCAGTGAGTGAGCATAGTGGAAGGGTACAGCATGTTGGTCTCAATAAGATGGCTCTGATCTGAAAGAGGAACAAACATAGTTTGCATAATAGGCTATATTTTAAAACCATCAGCGTTGAGCTTATTATGTCTGACATTTAAAATCTGCCTGAAAATGCAAATGAGGTGACTAAGTGGTTCCATGCCACAACTTCACATTACCAATCAGAAAGTACATTTGCAAAGAAAAGACAAATAGGACAGTCAGCAGATCTGCTGGAATTAATTTTCAAGGCGCTGTCCAATCTTTGGTTAGAGTATAACACAATTAACACAAGTAATTCACAACTGGGTTTTAAATACCACATTATTTGAGACTATTATATACAGTATGTTGTGCACAACATATACAATATAATAGACACATAAATGTAACTTTGTATCAATGATGAAGAATCTTTGAATATGTGAAAAAACACTTTTAATGTTTGTTTTTAATGCACTTTCTAAATGAAGTTAGTGAAGTTAATGAAGAATAGTAAAAAAAATATGCTTATCTCACTTTCTTGCTGATGAGAAGCTCAATACCCCTCTCATATCTTTCAGTTAAAAATGACCAGGAAGTGTTTTGCTTTGCTTAGCTTAGCATAAAGACTCGAAACAGGGGTAAACTGTTAACCTGGCTCTGTTCAAAGGTAATCTTTATATGTAATATAATATGTAATCTTTTTTTACCTTTATATCTAGTTTGTTAAAATATGACGGTTGGTAAATTTCCATGAGAGCTGTAGTTTTTCTCGCAAAGTAATCGTAGTTTAACTGCATTACCTCTAATAGCAAGTGCTCTACCTACTGTAAGCAGATTTATTAGGATCATGAGAGTGAACCGCAGGAACACGCTTCACTTTTTTCCAAAATAACCAAAAAAACTACAGAAGCTGGTGGAACAAAGGCTAGCCTGGACGTGATATCAGCACTTCAACTCTCTAGAAGCTTATTTCCCAGATCGTTTATACTATCCCCATACTATAATCAGATATCCTGCTGTATCACATTCTATGAAACTGGCCCATTTCATAATTTACCATTTATCTGCGTGGCCCGCCACATGTAGGCTTTTTGTAATATATTAGTCAGTTAGGCTGAAATTGCCAGTGGTATGAAAATCAGCTGCGGCTTTTTGTAATGCAGACTGAGTTAAGTAGGTTGCTGTATGTGTGTGTGTGTGTGTGGTCTCCTTGGAGATAAAGGGGAAAGCACTTGTAATGGATACTTAGCCTCGAATGAGTTACTGGCTGTTTGTTATTCTCTGTTGAGAGAACCAATTTGAGGGTTACAGAGCAATTAGCTATTTATGCACGGTGCCCGGCAGAATAAGTGTGCAGACGCCTACAAGGGACCATCCAAAGAGTCAAAAGCCTTACACCTCTATGATGCTAAAAAATGTCCTTTTGTGTTTGGCCCGACAGTAAGGTATCATTACTGGATTAAAACGCGTTTAAAGTGGAGAGAGGTCCATAATACAGAATATTACCCCTCCACTTAAAGAGCTACCATTAAAACTATAGCCAGGTTATGTTATGGTGCCATGGGGGGAAATAGTCTGATTAAAGTTCCCATAAAGTATCGGATTGAGTGTCATGATGAATATTCATAAATTGCTTTAATGAAGACCTCACATTGATTAAGCCTTTTCTAATGGCCTGTATCATAGTGAATGCCAGAATATAATTGGATTACGGTGACTTTGGGAAGTACTTTGAGACAGTGCCCACATTGGAAATGAAGATGTGCAGCCCGCTAACGGCATAATTGACAAGGATGAAGATGGATGGATCCAGGCGACTCCCAAGCTCTTCCTGCACAAAGCAGAGGAGCCTACAGCTGTGCCCCGTGTACACCAAGGCAAGACTTAATTAAATCAAAGGCCTTTTTTAGAAAAGCCTGTTCCTGCCTACATTCAGTGGTTTCCTGGAATCGTTGTGTTCCAGAGTGCAAAGAACTGGCACCATTTGTTAGATACAATTCAAAGGCAATCGCTTATAAATTACTAATTAGGGCCTGTATTTATCAAACTGCTCAAAGTAAAATTTAAGTTGAAGATAAATAAAAAATAGGTCACTTTTACTCCTATTTGTAAACTTACAATAAAATCTATTTATCAAACTTAAAAATGCAGTAAGGCTACTATTTGCATTTGAGACTCTTTTTTTCTTTCATTTATCAGGGCTGCAAATACATTTTTATGCTTTTGTTTGTTTTTAATGCATCTTTCTTGTCTGCACTTGACAGTGTGCGTACTACTAAATGTCCCTTACTGTGTGTTTTCTCTAATTTACCTCATCTACCAGGTGCAGAATTTCTTTTTTTTTTAAATATTGTACATAAAATTATTGTTATGTTCATATAGTAACAGCTGCTGAACATATTAAGGTTTTCACACAAGTAAAATGAACTTTAATAAAAAGATTCAGTGAAATGTAAGGACAGATGTAAAATCCTTGTCTCTGATTGGCTGTTCCTGCTCAGAGCATCCATGTGATTAAACTTGATTCAAGCGGCTTCCTATTCAAATCAATATGTGCAGAACACCAATGCATTGACTACTTCATTTGTATTCCTGGTCAGCAGAGCGTTAGCTAATGTCACAAATCGCTGTTCAGATTTCAAAAACGTCTTTAGGCTAAGCTCATTATAATCTAAGATCCCCTCTGTGGATTCCTGGACCTCTACAAATATGAAGCACACCATTGTACCAAATTATGCAAATACCTTTCTCTCTTAATCAAGTCTACATCCCATTGAAGTTGGAAAGCCTGCATTAGTTCTTTACCGGTGCATTTACACCGGCTGGCTGGCCGTCAAGAAGCATCCGCGTGAGGCAAAGAAATTGCTGTTGTCATACGTAATCGGCCTTATGCAACATGTCTAGCATGGACTGGGACACTGTTTGTTATGTTATCACTGGGAAAGGCAGGAGCACAGCTGTAACGTGTGGTCGCAGAATTGTGCACTAATGAACGAGGTGACAAGCAAGCTGCAGAAGCGAAGCTGACATCTCCTGGATCTGATTAGACCGTCGGTTTAATAAGCTTTTTTGGCAGATCCACAGAAATGTTCCCGGTGTTTGTCTCTGAGTAGATAAAAGCTTGATTCACGTGTAGATTTTCAGCTTAATACTTTTGCTGAAATGAAGCACTTAAGGCTTCTTTAAGGTCTTGCTGGCTCTGAGCGCCGAGGTGAGTGTCATGCGCCTGTGAATGCACCACTTTTGAGGCCCTTTTGCTTCCTCTTCCTAAACATATAAAAACACACCAGCAAAAGGTGGAAATTTCATTTTTAAAAATGCACAAATAAGCACGACGTCACCCTCCTCGTGCAATCAGTTACATGAAATCTCGGCTTGAAAGAGATCTCTTTGCATGTCATTATGTGCTCCTCCCTTTCTAAGTGTTTGCTGAATTACAGTAAGCCTATACACTCAGAGTCTTAAGCAATCTTTAGTAAATTGCAGCAGTGGAGAATTTTCCCATCTTCCACTGAATGAGAGCGTTATGCAATTCTTTAACATCATCAATCTCAATAGTCATGTGGTTGTACCTTTCGACTAGGAAACGTGCAAACATGAGATTTTATGCGTGAAACCGGTACTTTTGAATGCACTTACCCACATGAGGCTCTTGCATACATACGTGTTATAGAGCCGGAAGCATTTAAAAGAGGATGAGAAGTCTGGTTTTTAATGATCAGTCCATGTGTTAAGCTGAGAGATGCATTTTCTTTTTGTCATAGTTCAGTTAAATTTTATAATATACAAATATCAATTATTTTGCCTCGGGATTCTTCATATGCAGTGGTGGAAAATGTATTCAGATCCTTTGAGACCTGAATTCTCTTTCCTACTTGAGAAAAAAGTACCAGTACAACAGTGTTGCAAAATTCTCTGTTGGGCTGTTTTGTTGGGCAACACACTGAACCCAAAGTTGCCCCTGGTGGAGTCGCCCATCAGGGTGTGTGAGTGAATGGGTGAATTAGGGTTATTGTTAGAGCACTTTGGGCATAAGTAAGGTCCATTTTACAGTAATTTAAAGTTATTGGTAAGTGTTTTGAAAGTGAAAGTACTCGTTCTGCAGTAAAATGTCCCCTGTCGCTGATACGTTATTATTTAGGACGTCATTAGATTGTTAATCAATGTGTATGCAGCATCTTCCTGTTGTGGCAGTAGCTCATATATAATTATTGCTGGTGGTTCCCAGTGTAGGATTGGGTTAGCTAACCCTTGTAAAGGGGATACGTGTGAGGGGACAGAGGTGATTAATGGAGTAGGAGAGAAGAAAAAATAATGTTCTGCCACACAAATCTGCAAGTCAAGTTTTTGCGTTTGCTGCGAAATAATCACAATGGATAATGGAAAAAAGGTTTTGAGAAGAAATGTCTCATTGGTGGAACTGCTAACAACTCTCAGACATCTATAATGTAAAAAGCTGCCTCAAGTAGACACTGGATTTTGTAAATCTCACTGCCTAACTGATTGTCTCATACTCATTGATTTGTTTATCAAATCAAACCCATATTAGATGCTTCACGAAAGCAGATATTTTTTGGAAGTGTGAGCTAAGTTCCTCTTGTACTTGCCATTGACATCTGAGTACATAATTGATCACCGCGAGCGTCATGACGCCACTTGAAAACAAATGGCATCTGCCAACACTTATAGCAGAAAAATATCAGGTACTTTTGTACCGACCTGGATCCTCAGTCCAACTGTGTTCCTCCGTTCAGTTTGCTGTGGAGAATCCTATAATGCACTGTGCTCATTTCACAAAATCAACCCTGATCGGGACAATTAAGTGCTCATCCAGTGTGGCGGCAGCAAGCTTAGTCCTAAATTGCAAACTGCCACGTGTGTTTTAACTGCGCGGTTACTGCGCGTGACGGAGAAAGGGTAAAGGTGTCCTAACCGCTCCTCTCATTCATCAAAGTTGCAGCAGCACAGCCAGGGAGAAAAACATGACAAATGGGCAGGCAGACGCTGCCGGCTCCTGGTCATCCTTCGGCAGGATCCCTTCGGGGCCACAGAAGGTTATAAAGCAGGGAGGTCAGAACATGGAGGTTGGCAGTTTCTTTTACAGCAGAAGAGAGGGAAAATACACAGCATGGCTCTGCACCGTGACCTTCTGTCCGTTGTGGCTTGTGAGCTATACTTACATTCAGTGATAATCTCTCTCCAGACTGACAAATACTCTCCACGAGCCTGAAAGACTTTCTGAGTGACACGCGGTGCAGTGTAACATTGTTGGAAGCCTCGTGCTAACACCAAAAGTCATCCCTGCATGAACAGAAGTGAGGATTTTCAGCGAGGGTCAGTGTCTCTCCAGCAGATGTCAATGTAAATTTAACCTCGGCTGAGAAATGAGAACGCGCAGTAAATCTGTGAAAGCGTGTTCGTAGTCGTCTTTAACACCAGGCAAGCGGAAACACGAGGCTCTCGCAAGGTCACAGCTCCTCGCTGTACAACACGTTGGAGCTGTGTCAAAGCCCAGACCTTGTTGAACCCGTTATTCACACAAATTACCTGACAAATACAGTTTTAAAAACAAAAAAACAAAAACTTGCAACCTGCAAACCTGCAACCTTGCTTCTATTACCACACCAGGTCTCCAGAGCAGCAGAAGCATCTTTCATGTGCTGCCATTAGAACAACATAAATAAGGGATAAATGCGCCCTGTCACTTGCTCTCTGTTATTGTCACTTTCAGAGGAGGCATTTGAAAGCTTTTCATCGCTGATGTTTTTCAGGGGATGAAGCAGGCTTTGTTATCATCATCGCCTCGCCATTGTAGTATTTTGATAACTTTTCCTTTTGAAGGATGTGCAAGAGCGAATGAGGCAATCAGTGTTGCCTCAAGAAGAGAGGGGGCCCTGCACAACCATGCAATATTAATCCAATCTGCGGAGGTGGTTTGGCTTCCAGGCCGGCCCCTCCCGGGGGCACTTCTCCATTACCTCTCCCAGCTTATCTCCCATTCCTCGATACTCCATTAAAAAGCCTTCTCCAACTAAACCGAAAGTTCGGCTGGTTTTTTATTTTTTTATTTTTACTAATTCCTCTCTTCCTCTCTTGAAGCTTGAAAATGTTCTTTTGTATTATTGATCAGCGAGTCTGACGCCGCTTTAACAATTCACCGTGAATAAATTGCATTTCATCAGCATCAGACAATGAAAGTGCAGAAATGTCTCAATAATTCTCATGCTGTGTGTGAATCTTAGAGGACAGGGAAAATAATTCATGAGGTATGTGACTTTTTTTTTCCTGGTACTAAAATATAAAGTTGCATTAACTAATCTTTGTGATATTTATCTGGACAGGAAGCCACGAGTTTCTCTAAATTAAAACTTTGGAACAATGTCAAAGATAATCATGGAGGACCCAGGAATTCATTACTCACTTTAATTTCATTATATCTGATTCACTCTTCAGCTCTGCATTACACTGACTCGTGATTAAAATGGCAATTAAGCAGTTCTGTAAGAAAAATTAAAATGATCCAGCCTTGCATTTACTGCTACTGAAAACTGTCTTATCGGTTTAAATAATAAGTGTCAAGTTACAGTCGTAAAGAAGATTAAAGTGGAGTTAGCTAAACTAAGATTAAAGCTGTCGATAGCTAATATTTTATGCTGACATTCAGTAGCTTTCCCAAAGCATGAGATTAAGCATTGAGTGTCCCTCAAATAATATTATTTAGAATTAATTTTGTCTTGCTTTTGTTTGGCCTTACTGTCTGGCTTTCTGCCTTCAGAGTATCTTGCTTTTGTTTTGTCTGTCAAAGCACTTTGTAAACTCTGCTTTTAAAAAGATGCTATATAAATAAGTTATTATTATTATTATTTGTGTCATGGTGAAAAAGTATCGACCCTATAGCTGCATCTTAGGGTTCGTTATGGTTAGTTAAATATACTCCGGGACAGTGAAGAACTGCATTATTAATTTATAAAGGAAAGCAATGAAAGGTGGTGATTTTGTGACGATTGACTATTGAAGATCTGTAGTGGATAACTAAATGATTCAAGGTATTAGCCAGTCCACCCCGCCTGCTATATCATTGCTATAGTACAACCTGTACAGTGCCTAAAAGGCTTGCAGCTACTGCACTCTGCCTTCATACAATCTTTAGGGAATACACGGGGAAATTAAGTATCTACATACGAAATGTCTTCTGTCGTTCTGCTCTTTCAACTAGAAACTGTCCTAATTCTCCAAACCATCCCAAAAGAATCTTGGAGCTGCCTTTAGATTTAAAACCTGAATCTGCATTCAAATGTTATACTTTAGGACAGGCTTGACGCTGATTTTAAAATATGATCTAATTCATAAGAAGTTGTTCAGATGTGGAGACTGTCAATGCCGATTGATTGGATTGAAAATACTAATAATTTGATAACCATAAACGTCCTCATACATTCTGGTTAATTAGGAAAATTCATTGCAGACATGTTTGCAGAGCGATAGAGACAGATGACTAACTGCCATCTGGCCATACATTAATAACTCAATTTCTGTTGTGACACTCTGAAATTAGCAGCAATGTGGTAGAAAAACAAAACTTCAGATTGTGTTTGCATTGTGGACTTGCAGAGGATAATTGAACGTACACGGGGTTTCGAGTCTCTGGGCGTGAAGATGCGAGACGTGGCAGGAGAAAATTAACAGCTCTTGTCCACAAGGCCTCTTTATAGCGACTGTATCTCAATAGCACAGGAACACTCTCCGGTTGCACTATCAACAGTTTTAAATAATTAATCGCGTCTGTCACAGGATCTCACTTTTGACATTGACGCCAACCTCTGCACGATGAGCTGCCAAGTGTTTCCATTATACGGACTCTCATGCTCCTTGCGCCGACAAGTCTTTCTCAAGCACCTCACTTCACAGATCAAATGGTCTAGAGCTCAATCATAGCAGAGTACAAATAAGAGCCCAACACTACTTTCCCCTGACTAATTTCGCAGGGGGAATCACAAGCAGGAAAGGCCAGGAGGTACGACAAACTCCCTGTCAGGATGCCTGGAGACTGTCTTGTGAGTTCTCTGAGGGTGTTTTGCTTCGTCGTCACCTGGACGACCGCCTCTGTGACAAACTTCGCGCTGAGCATCAGGGCCTCTGGGACCCGATCCTGGTGGCAGAGGCGCTGTAAATAGCATGCTGTTCTCCCACGTGTCCATGTTCCTGTTGTCGCCTCTTGCTTTGAGAAAAGAAAATCAAAAAGGTTGCAATGCAATCAACAATCCAGCAAGTAGAGTGTAAGGAATAGCAACTACATGTTACACGGAGAATCTCTGGAAGGCATGGCACCATTAAGATGCAAGGCTCCCTGACGTTAACCTGTTCGCACTGCCGTTTTCTCTTTTTAAGCACACCAAAATGATAAACATTCTGAATTCACGAACATTAGCTTGGCCCGTTTTCTACTTGCCATTATTTTCTAATCTTGTCATGTTTTATTCATTGGGTCAGATTTTGATTTCAATAATCCTATTGTTTGGCTCTAAAAACGTAATCTGCATTGCAAATGAGGAATCCTGTGCGCTCATTTCTCTGTACTTGACAGTCCTGCCAATCCTTCCTGCTCGTATATGGCGGTGCTTAATTCCTGCTCATTTTTTAATTACCACTCCAGCAGTTGAACATCACAGCCTGATTAAAACGTTATAGGACCTGGGTTCATCAATAATTACAAATTGGGTGGCCGGAATGTGCAGAGTAAATTATTTTATTTGAGGAACATAATTACATCTACAAAATGCATCACTATGACCGATTTAACTGCACCTATTACTATCAGTTCTAGAGGGGAGGTTTAATGGCTCATTTTACTAAGCCCTGCTGGACATTGTATTGACTTGGAATGAGTCAGGATCCTCTGCTGATTTCAGCAGGAGCGTTGCTTGTAGCTGCTGTTGTGGAAAAGCAGTGGAACATTTCTCTTCTAAAATAGAAGCATAATGTCGTTTTTATGCACAAACTGATATTTTTAATTTTCCTATAGCCTGTGGCCTATGTTTGATATTTTGGGCATCCTAGAGGTCAGAGAGACCTTTTACATTTCGCACATTTTAGACTCAAAGATTTATGTATCACATATTTTCAACATGTGCAGGCCTACTGTAGTGTAGTCTAGAGGATGTGCTAATAATAGTAATTATAGTGAAGAGTAGAAAATAATAGTTTGAGTTCTGGAATGGTGGCTGCTGAGTGTCCTAATTCGTGGTGAATCCTGCCTCTCGGACCCTGGTTTGTTACAACAGGCTCAGATTCCCATTAGTATTCTGTGCAAATTCAATAGAGAGCCTCACTTGTCTGACTAGTAATGAAGGCCAAAAGCATGTGTGCTACAAAGAAAAATATTTGACTGATTCAAATTAATTTATGGCTTTTTAAAGACTCATTTGATTGATTGTGTCGTAAAGAACAACAAATTACGAGCTAAAGATAATTGATAAGTAGGAACCATACTGTGAAATTAGTGTAGTTACCACAGTTCACCGTCAGACGTTAACGCACGTTTCTAAACAGGACAGCCGTGTAAAATGCACCGACACTTACAATAATATCAAGGCATAACCGTCTGTATTTCCGCCTGCCAATCCCTTATCTCTGGCGCCACAAAACTGGAGCACAACAAAAGCAGTGGCAACATGTACACGCAGCATCACAAACAGTCAGAGATGAGAGGAGCTGCTTTGATCTCACTTTTTGGCGCCGCATGTGGAATCAGGAAGAGTTGAAGGGTGGAAGAAGAAAAAAAAAAAAGAATCCTCTTTCACTATTGCCACCGCTTACTGTCAGAATCTTTTTAAATGCCCCCCAACAAGACCTCTAACTGCTTTCAATGTATTCACACCTCTTCTGACAAGGTCCTCGTGCACTAAATCTACGGCATTACATTAACTCCCTCCCAGGTACAACGGCTGTGTAAACGACATTCAGTACTCTCCCATTTAGAAGACCTGACAAAAACATGCATCTCTCTTTGTACATGGTCTCTGTTCCCACGATTTTTTGATTTTTTTTTTTTGCACCACCTGAATTACTTTACTGCAGCGTGTCTGCACCAGTTTGCATTAAATACATGTTCTGCTGAGACAAGACTGACTCTAAAGCTGTGCTGTGTTTGCACAGGCCCAGGAGGATTCAGGCTCAAGAGGGCAAAGAGGAGGAAGACCACGCACGGCACTTAAGGAATAGTTTTTGGGAAAGCCAGCAACCGGGCAGCTAGTTAAGCTTAGCATAAAGACTGGAAACAGCAGGAAACAGCTAGCCTGGTTTGTGTGGAGATAAACCTTTAAAGCTCACTAATTAACATGTTATATCGCATGGCATATTAATTAGTGAGCTTTAGAGGTGCTGGTAGATGTATTTTGTTACCTTCGGACTTTTCTGTTTTGAGTATTTATGCTAAGCTAACTAGCTAACTGGCTGCACCTTCACACTTCATAAACGGACAGATATTAAAGTTGTACCTTCGAATCTAATTCTTCGCATAAAAAATGTCAAATTAAGAAGGCCATTAATGCCACACGTAGGCACATAAATGAGTGGGAAATGTTCAAAGTAAAACTACTGACTGTAAATCCAACCAAACACCAGGAGAGAACACATGAATAAAAGTGGCTGCCCGACTCCACCTGCTTACAAAGCGGAGGACTCATTCAGGTGTCAGGTGTCAGCCATCTAACTGACAGACTTTCTGACACTCCCCATAAGGGATATTTCAGCACACACAAAACCAAGTAACAAGATCAGGCAACTCTAGACAGCTGTCACAATAGTGATGGAGAAAGTGACATTCTGAAATAGCACGTATTGATTGTTTGCCTCCCACTAATGAGGTTCACGGTAGATAATTTGACAGAAGAATGATAAACCTTTTCTACAGGACTAAACAATACAAACAGCAGAACTATTTGTAAAAAAATATATATATTACTTTTTACCCCTTAGGTGCGAGCTTCAAACTCGAAATCAGATTTAGTCAGAATTTAGGTTACAAGCTCGCTTTCTGGCTGCAACCAATGGTTCCCACTGTCCCTCTAGTGAGAAGTTGTGTCACTGAGTATGAAAAACATGCTTCTTCTGAATTTAAAATGCTTTTGAGAGTGAATTAGGGCAATTAAGTTAACTATTTATCAGAGTAGTTATAAAAGTTGCTATGACTGTGTTTGATGTCTCACTTTGAAGCCTCTCTGCCAATACTAAAAAGATCTGACTCCTGCTTCAGACCTACAGTCACACGTGTGCTGCTGGGATCACCGGGCACATGAACTGCACTCATGAAGTTTGGATTATATAGACTGGAATATGAAGCACAAAAAAAAAAAGGAAATTCAAACGGCATATGGTTTAGTTTTTACACAGAAAAGATGTTTTGAATTTCATTCTGGGTGGAAAGTCTTGAGTGTTTCTAAAAATCAGTGTACTTTGGCACGCGTCTTGCAGCAGAAGTGTCAAATGCTTCAGATTATCCACTTATTATTATCTTTTTGTTACATACATACAGTAGGGATCAGGTTTGCCCTTGCAAAAAGAGCAGTGTCACTGTGTTTCTCTTTTCACTGCGACTTAAGTTAAAACACCTAACCTGACAGCTAAGAGGAGATTCTAAAGCATTTGAAAAGCATGTTAATTCAATTCAAGGACATGGCACAACAACAGCACCCAAGTGGACAATACACATTGTAAATGTGTCTTTAAAACTTGACCTGAAAGAGCATCAACGTACGTTGTCTGGATCCTTTTTAACTGCTGCTGAAGCAAAAGCAGACTCTATGTATTGATCGATATTGATAATTCAATATGTTCCTTGTCCATCATTGGCAGAATATTGGACTAATGAGAACATTCTTGAAACAGCAAATGACCTGTTTTATTTTTTCTTCTTTTCCCATCAAATATTAACCCAGCATCCTTGCCAATAACCCTGATGAAAGCATAGTAAATTGGCATGGCAACCAAAGAAAACACAGCTAACCGGGATGATATTGACATTACGTCGGCTGCCAAACGCTGGCACCGCTTCAGCCCGGCCTGAGAAACCTTGATGAAAAATGACATCAAATCAAAAAATCTAATTTTCAGTCCTTCAAGTTTCTCCGTTGGCCGCGAGTGAAGGAGCATATTATCACAGGAGCAGTGAGGAAAATGTTGAAATGAATTTCTGAAAGACCTTGAAATGATTTTAATTTATGACAGTGGGTTATTATTTTCCAATTACTTGGATCGCAGTTGAACAGGAAGTGAATTCTATTAGCAACATTAACCTGGATTTGCTGAAAATGGAAAATATTTTCCTCCTTTCTGTTAAATAGAAAAGAAAAATGTATCAAGTGTTAAGACGAGAATAGATATACTGGATCCATTTTCTTCTTAGACTTGTATTTGTTTACACATAATTGTGTAATCAATACAAAATGTGATGGAGAGGTGCAAAAAGGCCTCAGAGGGGTTTGATCAGGGCACTCTCCACTGTTAATCCATTTAGCTTTAGGTTCAGGCTGTAAATTCACGCTATCTTAACGCCGGCCCGCTCAGGCCCCAGTCAAAACAAAGCAGCCGATACATACATATGGACCGCCTCTATGTAGCCACCTGATGCTCAAAGGCCAGTAAATTAAATTCAGGGAGTTTTCAGTCGAGGGATTCTCATTTAATATGACCACACTCTTGAGAAGAGCAAACACCGATTACGAGCAGCAAACCAACACGCCAATCTTTAAAGGGAATCTGATCGATTTTCTCAGGAATAAGCTATTATCTACAATCAGCGGTCTTCAGATCAGAAAGGTTCCAGTAGAAAGGGCACAGCAGAGGCGAATGCACACAACAAACGATGCGGTGTGGCTTGTGCAGGTGCTGCTGCAGTCTGCAGCCGCCAAACGTCATACATCAAAAGTATTAGCACAGCTCATAGTATACAATACAGAGTGTTTTAAATACGGTTTATTAAAAGTCTGTCAAATTCAATTTATGGTAAATAGAACGAAAAACAAAAGAGTGTGATTTTATAAGCTCCTTTATGGGGCCCGTTGGTGTGCGAAGGCCTTGGGTCGCCCCCCCTTAAAAACCTGCTATTGACGACATCAATTCAATGTTGTATGGGAGTTTTGTATGTTACATACTGAAGTGTATCCTAAAGAATTCAATTTGGACATTATTGCTTTTGTGACGTTGCAAGAGGCCGGGTCATTGACGCAGAGTATGTGCCGGCCGGATGGAGGCCTCTGGGACTACAAACCTGTACATCAAGGGGCAAGAACTACAAAACCCACGTGCAGCTGGGCAGCCAGGAGAACAGGTGCTACCCAGCTGGAATGAGTTACCTGATTGCCAGGTGAAACATAAAAGG
>JAVQJF010000621.1:0-19103 GCA_036023855.1 Gadopsis marmoratus
ATTCATTAACCAGACTGCTTATCCCGAAGGGTCGCAGGGGGGGGCTGGAGCCAATCCCAGCTAACATTGGGCGAGAGGCAGGAAACACCCTGGACTGGTCGCCAGTCAATCGCAGGGCCAGAGGAGTACATTTGACCCAGAAATGATTTTAGGTTATATAAATAAAATTGACTTGACTTGATTATTAGTTTGAAGCTTCCTGAAAAATGGGGAGATACAGTGAAATAACGTTCAGTTCCAGTGAAGCAAAATCAGTTCATTACAGTGTTCCTTTACTGTTCCTCTACATTTTAACAGGTATCCACAGGTGGAACAAACATATATGTACACCAAACTGCATAATGGAGCCAAAGATTCATTCACTGACTTGTTTTGTTATGCAATATGTCTTCACATGTAGAGGAATGTGTGATTTCTCTATTATAGCACTTGCAGATGTCTTTGTATGTGAGCCAGGTTGATCACCTGAGCTGCAGACAGAGGTACAAGGCTCCCTCCTATTGGCCGCTGAGGGAACAGAACATCACACACAGAGACCCTCCATCGTAAGCCTCAGGGACAACTTGTCTGTTAACAGAGAAAAAGCTGTCACACAGTTATAATGCCAATGTCCTCGCAATACTGGATCCTCTTATTTGAATGGGGTGAGTGGAGGCGTAATGCTGCAAACTGACCTGATAGGCAGTATTTTAGTTATTCTTCAGACAATAATAACTAAGGTTTGTTGCTACATTGTTACTGTAGCAAAAACCTTGGTTCTGTTTGGTCTCTGCTACAGAATAACTAAAATTATGTTATTCCTGGACATCTAAAAATTCAATGTGGGGAAAAAGGATCAACATACAGAATGACTTAAATATCTAAAATAAATCAATAATTTGAACGGTAAAAGTTAAGCTGTATCCTTGAAAAAAATATCATTCTAGAAAATGTGAAAACTATTTTACAGTGTTACATGATCTGTATTACTACATTACTACATTTATTTAATTTTATTTTCCTACTTACTCTTAGTTATTGTTTACATTGTTATAGCTTCAATTCTTTTTTATTACATTTTATCTATTATATGTTCTCATGTGCACTGGTTCATATTAATTTTATTTTATTCTGTTTTGTGTGTTTCTGTTGTTGTTATGGTGTACACATGTTCTGTCTTATTGTCTAAAGGTGCTATACAAATAAAGTTTTATTGATTGATTGATTGATTAGAGCTGTGTCAGAATCCAGAGAGAGTCAAAATAACAACTTCAAAATAGCTTAAGAAAAGAATAATGAATGAAACAAACTAGATGTATGGTGCTGACTAGGTCTGTTAATATGACAGACCACACTGCATTTTTCTTATATGATCACATGGTTGTACAGCCATTGTTGGACAGATTTTATTTGAGTAATTAGACCCGGTGAATTATATATAAAAAAAACATTTGCAACTGACCAGTGAACTAATGAATGGTTTAGTTACAGACATGTTAGTACATGTAGGTCTGTCAGTACAATTAGTTATAGTAGCCATCAAACACACAACATGCGGCACTCATATAGTCCACATTTATAGCATACCAGTCTAAAATGTATGTAGCCTGGTCTCAGTTTAACCTCCAATGCAGCACTGACTGTCCAGCACTGGACTGAACCAGTTTTGCATTGTTTAGCCTCATACAACCAAGGCTGACTTGCCAAAGCAAGATGATTCAAAGCCACAGAAGCCCAGGGATCCTGGCCCCCGAAAGCCCCTGGTTCACTATGAATCAGTGGATTTGTTCTCTAAATTTTAATAATATGCGCCACTTGCTTGCAATCTCAACTGAGATGCTAAGGGCCTTATGATTACTCCTGCATCATGACCTCATCCTGAGGCTGTCTTGTAGACGGATGAATATTTTTGAGTCTACCAACCTCAGAATGCCAGGTCTTCAGTGAGAAACTCAAGATCTTGCCTTCCAGATATGTGAGCCTTAACCTATAATCCATTTTGTGAGTGTGAATGCCAGTATGCAGGCAGCAGGATGTTTATTAACCCACAGAGCATGTGCCCGTTGTCACCTCCGCTGATCATCAAGGAGGCCAGTACAAAGGAGCAAACAAGTCACCAACTGCACCAAGCTTCAATTTCTTCAGTTTCATGACCTGCTTCCACACAGGCGTCAGGTACGGCTGCAGGCAGTTTAATGAGCTGCAGCAATAATGAAGTATGGAGCTTGATGAGACACTGGCAGGCTGCTGTGTGCTGCATAGAGGCGGAGCGACAAGCATGCTGCACAATGGCTGTAGGCACAACACACAGGTTTCACACCCTTTAACCCACATGTTCCCTCTAAGCTGAGCAGGGTTTAATTATGGTGGAGCTTACCAAAAAATAAATAAAATAAACTGAAAAACTCCCATCTCCATGCACTTTTATGGAATTTATAACTGTGAAGAACAGTGAAGTGAAACCAGAGAACTGTCGTGTATAGACGGTTATACATTCTAGTTTTATTCACTGTTTGATGTAGTCGTGTGTGTTAAATGGTAAGGCTGTGTGCAGAACTGCAGGACTTTTAAAAGCTTATTGTGAAAGTTCATTTTTGACCTTCCAAACAAAACAAAAAAATCTTATCTCAAAGTCCACTTACTAGCGTTTTCTGGAGCTTTCAATCAGATGTCACTGTCTTCCTCTGGGGGTGGAGTCTGCTCAGATGTCATGGAGAGAGCTCAGTCATCATCACATGACCTAAGTATGAATAAAACTGACTTTGGTCCCATGATAAACACACTGAGGAAGACTATGGGATCCAGAAAAGGCTAGTATACCTTCAGGTAATATTAATATTTTTGTTGTTTCCAAAAGTGAAAATATTCGGCAAATGAGGCTTCATTTTGGGAGAAATGTGTGTGAATGAGTCATGAGACATCTAGAATATTTGAATTTCAAATACAAAAGACAAAAAGAGTAAGTGTTTTTCTCAAACAGCAGCTCAAGTTTGTCTTGAACGTCACTTAATCCACAGCTCGGTCTGGTCAGCATGTGCACAGAGACCAATGACAGGCAGTCATTGTTTTGACATTTATTTGAAGCATTTTTTTTATGAAATTCACCTCCTAACTTTCCCCTCGGCCTTCTGAAAGATGAAAGATCAGTTTCATCTGCCGCATCATACAGAGGAGCTGTTACAGTAAGAAGATAAAAGCAGAGGGTTAAAGGAAAAGAGAAACTGTAGTTTGTTCAAAATTTAAATGTCAGAAATCTGGGAAGATGACACAGCCTGCATGGCAAATAGAAAAAACTTTCACATTGTTGGCTATGTTTGCAAGTCATAATGTGCGACTATTAAAGACAAAAACAAACAATTTTGTCATTTTAATTTCATGCTCACATAAATGATCACTCCTGTTGCTTCCTGAAAATCAGTTGTTAAAGGTGACCTCATGCTGACCTAGAAGCTAAAGAACTCCAGTCAGATAACAAAGAGTTTTCTATCATGTCCCTTGTTTGGTTATAGTGAGTGTGAAATTTTCATCAACGTTTTCCTAAAATAGGACCTACTGGTTATCATAACTACATTGCTTTTCATGAAATTAAGAATAATTTCCTGTAGGCAGGCAGACTCTGGTAAGTAAAATAGATTGAACTGATTGCCTTTTTGCTTAAAAACAACCCACTTCAACTTCACGTATACAGTCTAAATATTCTGTTTCCATGCCTGCAAAGAAAATGTCTCTGAAATATTCAACACTTTAAATAATCTGCTGTTGGCGACATTCTTTAAGTTGCTTGGTGCACTTCATTATATTTAGTTTTCTACATCGGACAGCAGCTCCAGTGGTATTTGCTTGTGGAACATCTATCAGTGAGATTTTGCGATCAGTCCCACCGAATCAAAGACCAGATGGTACATTTAGCACTGATATTCAACAGTCACACAGAGAAAAATCTACAGATTTATATATAAATTATATATATGTATATATAAAATATTTGGACAAATTATGTTTTGATGTTTTGGCTACATTGTTCTTGAAACTTTGAATTTAATTGAAATCTATCAAGTAGGCACTGAGGTCAATTTGAACATAGACCAGAATGCAATGCAGCTGCATGGCAGGTTGAATTTGACTTAAGAATAAAAAGGTATTTGGGCAAGCTAAATGCTTAGAAAATATGGCCGAATGATAGAACACAGAGGTCAGTTGCTGCACTTCACTTTTTGAGCGCCCCGTCAGCTGACTCTGCTGCTGACCCAGCGTTTGCTCAGGGCTTACTCTTGTTTGTTTTCAAGGCACTTCTGACAAACTTTTCCAGAATCCCCTGATAGAAATAATTCAAAATCTTGGAACCACCTTACCTTCACAGAAAATACAGAAAATACGACGCCACACAGAGACTGTATCTACCTGCATAGGGAGTTAGTAAGTAAATCCTGGAAATGGTGTATAGAATCTGATCTGACTGGCAGAAATCAATTGAAATGGGAGAAAATGGTAAATGTAGCTTATGCGTTGGTAGGAAAGCCCCAGATGCAACCAAACGAAATATATGGTTTAATATATATTATAAGGAACAACGACTCCAGATTACAAATGATCCTTTCCACAAGACACAGCCCTTCTCTCTTTGTATTTTTACTGCATTCTTCTTGTTCAACTTGTTTGCGTTGTCAGTCGTCTTCGCTGTTTCAACGCATTGTGGTTGAAGCATAAGACAGTCAAAAGGAGCAAAGGATCAGCTCACTTTCAACTGACAAGTGTGAAATTAAAGAAAAGGTAAGAATATCGTCAATGAGCATGGAAAAATAACGCTGGAGCAAGATATCCATCCTGTGTTGGTCACGCTGTTTTACCGGGTCACATTCTGACTCTGTTAAAGTGCATTGACACATTTTAAGCGTGCAGCACTTCGCAAACTCATTCGCTGGAATTCGCCGCTCACCTGACGCGCCACTGTTCCACCTCACAGGTTTCATCCGTTTAACACGGCGCCGGGTTCCCTGGTATCTGCCTGGTTTATTTTCACCCGTCCGCGTTGACTTTGGGAAATTAAACCGCATGCCTGAGTCTCGCCATTCCAGTCGGTTTCCGTCCGAGTTCTCATTCAGGTGCAGTACACACGTGGAGCACGACGTGTTAAGCGTGCATACCTGTGCGGTGCTGGCTGAGCTTCAATATTCCGTTACTGCTTTACCCGGAGAGATTCTGCCTATGAGCCTCCTGACACAGCGGATCCACACGGACACTCCTCTCCGCAGATACGATGCAGCTCACTACAGGACAACGTCTGCTGCGGGTTACATTTCAGTCAAAATAGCCTCAAAAACTGTATTTTTAGCCCTCCCAAATAAATTATTGACATGATTTTTTGAGGGGTTCAAATTGAATGACCCTTTCCTAATATAATGGGGACAACAGAGTAGGCATAACATTAACTTAATACATATTTTCAATTTCCAGAATACATTTTGTACCCAGCTGTGTTCTTTGGCGTCAGTTTGACCGCAGGCTGTTTTAGCTTTATGAAGCATAAACGAAATGTGAATATTCATACACGTTTGTTTGGGTTGCTTTGGCTGATGTTGAGTTCACTATCACATGCGGTGTTGTAATGTTCAGAGATCTTCCCTGCGCTTACAAACATAACTGTGGCAGCCTTCTGATCCATTTCTCTCGGTGCTCTGTCTTTGTGCTCTTTCTCACTTGAAAGCGACCTCTAATTTGCTCAACTCGTTTAGTTTGCAGCTGCGCTATAGAAACAAAATGAACGTATACAATATGAGATGAAGACGAGCAGATGCACAATATCAACGACTCAGATTGGAGCAGGACACCCGCAGCTCCTCGACTTCCCAACAAGAAATATCACTAACAGTCACTTCAGAGGCCCTGCTTGTAGAGACTATATATAGTATAATTTAAAATCACTATAGGCCCATGCAGCTATCCATCCGTTTTTCCTGGTGTCTCAACATTAAGGTTGGTAAAGTCCAGCATCTCTTCTGTTGTAACGCTGCATTGTGATTCACTGCGTATTTCAACTCCACCCTTTCAATATCATAATTGTATTATATATTGTTTTTGTGTGCGTGAATGCATTGGGTGTTGAGGTACGAAAAAAAAAAACCATTTAAAATCGAAGTGAACAGAATTGAATTGCACGTGCAAATAGGCCAATTTAATAAAATCGCAAATCTACCCGAATGACAGCAAACAGCTAAAAACAACGTGGGCAAATGGTTAACGATGTATGATTTAATATGATCTTTTGAGGTTACATTTTAATCATGTTTAAGAGTTTTCTTTTTGGGGCTATTTTGGTATTTCTATGCGTTGACTCTAGGTGATCACGTCACTCATCAGTCCATACATGAAGATGTTCCTATTTAAACACATCAGTACTCGCCCATTGTCTGTCTGTGCATATTTATGCAGTAATTAACGGGCCCCCAAAAAGAGCCCCATGTCGCTCCTCCAGGCCTCAGAACAATAAACTGACCAGGAGACGTTACAGCGGCAGCTCACACGTTACCGTCACGGTGGGAGAAGCTGCTGTGTTGATCATTTGTGACGTAAATTACTCATGTTATCACGAACGGAAATGAAGTACTTTTGGATTTAGCTTCTGTTAATCTGGTGTTGAGATATATCTAGATTTCTGTCAGTCAATGATTTGTGGGGAGAGCAGCCGGGATGTTTGGCTTTATACCGGTCAGACTGCTTATATGGGACCGTGCCGGTGCCCCTCGCCGGAGCAGCACGGCGTCTTCCGTGTCATCTGCACGGTAGCACACACACACACACACACACACACACACACACACACACACACACAGGAGAATCTTAAAGGTGTGTGGCGGCCTTGAACTTGGGCTCATTACATCGTCTATCTTTCTGTCTGCACCACCCTCCCCTCCCCTGTCTTTGCGTGTTAAACTTGACCTTGACCCCCAGGGGCCAGTCTGCACCCCCAAGCAGACCACACTATGGGAGAGAGACTGACTGTCTGGGTGGTTTGTGTGTGTGTGTGTGTGTGTGTGTGTCGGCAGGCCCACAATGTCTGAAACCGTCAGACGCAATTCAATGGAACGCTTTGTAACCCCGCAGTTGGTGTCAGTTTTTTTGTCAGTGAGCTCATGTTCAGGTGTTATTATATTATGGGATGGATGAATATCACTCCGCACACACACACCTTCACAGAAAGGACAATTTCTATTAGCTGTCATCAACGAAGCATGCTTGTTTTCTAAAGCCAGCCATCATTTTATTTTACTTTAGCTTGAAGATTCATTCTTGACATTAGGAACAGTAGTTTGACCAAAACGAGAAGGACTAAAGCAAAGGAAAAAGCAAAAATCAAGCAAAACAACAGGTTAGGGTGTTATTGTGGCTCTTTCTATAGCATCTCACAATATTCATCAGCAGAATTATTTGGGAAAATCCAAACTCCTAAAGGTTTTGTCTTTTTATGTCTTGTTTATCTTATCTTATTCTATTTTCTTCATGTTGAAAGACTACATTTATCTTTAATTGCCAAACGTTCGAGCGGGATAAATTAAACAAAATCATTAATTTCAGTCATCGACTAAATCTTTAATTTGGAATGTTGTTGCTGCTTTGAGTTTAAAAGCATTTCAAACATCCTAAATAGGCTTCTCCATACTTCGTGTGTATTCATTTGTCGTTACTCGCTTACGAAATGTGCATACAACATACTGTATTAATAATTCTGCCTCCACCAAACCTCAAGCTTGCACTTTTGGCTGATTTGACTCCCGGTCCCGCACGCTGCAGACTGTCGAGCAACGCTCAGTGGAAGTGGCACGGAGAGAAAACAGCCACATCTGTGTGTTTACTGGCCCGCCTCCATCACCTGGAGCTGTTTCACACCTGCTTCTGTCGTCAGCTGCTGCTGAGGGAGAAGCGTGACTACTTTTTTAAAAGAGATCTAAGGCAAAACAAAATAAAAGGTGTATTTTAAGGATTTAATGCTGCTGTAAGCCACGGTCCTCCAGCACCTAGGTCACTAAAAACGAAGAGAAAGAAACCCGCATTAACAGCCCAACAGTGCGGATTCGCCGGTGAACCAACCAAAAATAAAGTAAGGTCAAACGGCTGGCAAACCACAGCGATTATCCAGGATCCCATGCTTTGCGGAGATACCAAAACTGTGCAAAATAACGTGTGCAATGTTAAAAGAAAATCTGTATGAAACAAAGTTCAATCTGCGGGCTTCCGTTTGAAGAAACATGCAGCAACATGGCGTCTTATGAACTCTGACTTGAGAGGATTCTGCGTGCAAATCGTGCGCGAGGGGGTTCATCCTAAAATACCTTAAACATTCTTCGCGGAGGAAAAGCGTCAGAAGGATTCATTTCAAAGGGGTGCAGTTTGAGAAGCTCTCTCGCATGAATTCAAAACAATAAGCAGCCAGTGAAATGATTGCGCAAATAACGCACGCGGCTCAGAAGTGCCATGAAAACCTTTCTGGGCCGCTTTGAACCGACGCCACATTTCTCAAATCTTCATCCCTTCCATAAATCCCCTTTTTATGCTTCCTTCAGTCAGATGGTGTGACAGCGGCGCACACTCTAAATTCTGAGAAATCATCTTAATAATCAAATGTTTCTTTTGAAAAGCTGGAAATGCTCCTGCTTGTGTTGTGGGGTTTTTTTTTTTAACTACGTTTACGACAACGATAAACTTTTTTTCCCATGCATTTGGCAGCACCGGTTATAAGTCTTTAAATGTGTCCATAACTCTGTGTAATATTGTTCATTTTGACACCGGAGTTCTTTTTTTTCATCGCACATTTTTAAGATTTTTAATTGACTTTACATTTTCATCGTTGCGTGAACTGCAGGTGTATTGACATGTGGGCTGAAGACAATATGTATATAACAAGAATTATATAAAGTAGTCAGTGGTTCAGATATTGGCAATGCCGTTTGCAGTAGCGCGCGCTCCCCGTAAGTCTTTACGCACAACCCAAAACATTGTCCGTTCAAGTGATTTATTTCTTTGGTTCCGAGCTCACTGTGACAGTGTCCCTTTCCATGGCAACCGCAGGAAAGCAGAGACTTGAATTTGACATACTGCAGCTGCTGCGCGAGGAAAAGCGGCATACTGGGGGAGCTGAACCGCCTCACGGAGCTCATGCCCCTCTCGTGCCACAGCTCGAGGCTCATATAAATATTTTTCCTTTGACTGACAATCCCCAACAAGTCTCTTCTTCTCCCTCTTTTTTTTCCCCCACTTGTCCCATCACGTGATCAGCCGGTCTCGTCCAATGGACACGCGCCCTCCCTCCTCCCCTGGTCCCGGGGGCTTGTTGCGTCAAGGCTGCGGCTGGGATGTAACTGGAGGTCCGGCCGGTTACCGGGAGTCTTTGCCTCCGAGCGAGCGCCGCAACCAAACGGTGCAGCAAGGCAGCGCACGCGTGTGATGACAGTGTTCGCCAGCGTACATGTGACCTGGGTGTGCTGTGCGGTCAGAGAAGAATAAATGCGCACCGGTTCACCTCATTCAGCCAATGTAGCAGCATAGCGCACGGAACCGGACAGAGTCAGGGAGGAAACGGCGACGAACGGCGGGCCAGACCGGGAAAAGGAGCGCCTATGACAGCCTCCCTGGTCCTAAACCCTCGCTGGCCAGCGGACACGGTAATGTTTGTGTATGACAACAACCTGGACGACCTGAACAAGAACATGGAGGGGTTGGTGGGCAGCGGCAACTTCGCCGCTAGCCAGTGCCGCAACATTATGGCGCACTCGGCGGCCGCCGCTGCTCTGGGTGGCCACCCATCCGGACTGGTGCACTCTTCGGCTGGCTACTCCACAGTGGACGTGTCTGCTCCAGGCTCCGGCGAGACGGGCGCCTCTTCCGGGAAGCAGTGCGGGGCCGGACCGTGTCCGGCGGCCGCCGTGCCGCACCAGAGCTCCTCTGCCGCCACCGCGTTGCCGTACAGCTACTTCGGGAACGGCTACTACCCGTGCAGGATGGGGCGGGGTTCTCTCAAGTCGTGCACCCAGGCAGCCGGAGCCGCGCTCAGCTCGCAGTACATGGACACGACGGTGAACTCTGACGAGTACTCGAACCACCGGGCCAAAGAGTTCGCGTTTTACCACGGCTACCCGAGCCCGTACCAGTCCATGGCCAGCTACCTGGACGTGTCGGTGGTCCAAACGCTGGGCACCGGGGAGCCGCGCCATGACACCCTGCTCCCCATGGACAGCTACCAGCCCTGGGCTCTGACCAACGGCTGGGGGGGGCAGATGTACTGCTCCAAGGACCAGGGACAGGCCGGACACCTCTGGAAATCCGCTCTGGCTGGTAACACACCGTTTATATTCTCCTTTAAGACAATCTATAGGTATTTAAAGGAACTCTGTGTAAATATGCAGAATGATGCACAGGCTTACTGCTAGACAGCATTCGGTAATGTGGGACATATGTTATTAGGAACAAATTATAGACTTTCCTTTTAAAGCAACGTGATTAATGCGCGCAGATAATTAAGCACAGTCTTCGTAAATTTGGAATAAGGCCACATAGTTAATACGACGACTTCTCTCTAGTATAAATGAACTAACAGGGTGCTTTCAGCAGAGACGTGTGGCTGATGTTAATCACAACTCAAACATTCCCAGCGGCTCTGAGGGCGTTTTGTGCAGCTGGGGCTCAAATTAATACACGCTGTTTGGAGCGGAGTTGATCACAGTGCCAGTATGTGATAACTTAGATAACGAACTGCTGTAGAGGACGATATTAATATTTAGAGCCGATCCGCCTCATCGTGCTCGTTAAGGCAAGGCCGTGTATTAATCAAAAGGTCAAGTGCTGCCTGCTTCCAAGCGACTCATCTGTTAACCTTATAATTAGCTAAGTATCAAGTGACTAATTCTCCCATCGCGTTGTTAACATGGCGACATAAGATTTAGCAGAATAATAATGATTTAGAAACATCAGCAGACGTTTGTGCATTAAAAAAAATAATAATAATAATCCTTGCGTGTTCATTTTGGACGCGACAGCTCTCGTCAAATCTGTCTTTCTTCAGTGATCTCACGCGGGAAAAGTGAAACGGTGCGTCGGAAATCCCAAAAGGAAACAATCAAAAGAGGATATGAATAATGATAGGAAGAAGACACATTTCCACGTGCACACGCAGCCGCGCGCGGTGTATTTGAGGAGAGAAGGCGCAGGTCAGCTTGAATTTGCAGCCGCATGGTCGCGCCGCCTCCAGACAGCAGACATCCACCATGTTGTCCGTCCGTGTCGCGGGATGGATGTCCAATCACATCCGAGCGCAAAGTCGCAGGTCCTCCTCGTTATAGGTCGCAGACTCCAAATGCAACACAGCACGCACACCTTTGTCTGCCGTTAGACCTCGCTAGAAATCGACCTGTTTGGAAGCGTGTTGCAGCCTCGCCCTCAGACCGCCTTGTTTGTCTCTTTGTCCGCTTTCTAACAGATGTGGTGGCGCACCAGCACGACGGCTCGCCTTTCCGCCGAGGCAGGAAGAAGCGGATACCGTACACCAAGCTGCAGCTCAAGGAGCTGGAGAAAGAGTACGCGGCCAACAAGTTCATCACAAAGGACAAGAGGAGGAAGATCTCCGCCGCCACCAACCTGTCGGAGCGGCAGATCACCATCTGGTTCCAGAACAGGCGGGTGAAGGAGAAGAAGTTCGTGGCCAAAGTGAAGACCAGCGCGCCCTAGCGTGCAGGTTCCTGAGCGTTGGACGATTTAATTGAGGAACACGGCGCATTTGCGTGTTATACGAACTGAGAGAAATGACCAAAAAAAAAAAAAAGAAAGAAAGAAAAATGGGATAAAATAAAGGAACTCCTGTCGGACTGGGACTGTGCGTGCCCGCGTGCATCCACAAACTCCGGAAAAGACGAACCATAAAAGGACATTAAGGACAAAATAAGATAAAAGAACGACAAACCCCAAAGTTAACCTCCTCAGAGGCATCCTGTAAATACAGCACCTTCCTGCCTGCTTCGATGTAACTGTCCGTCTACTGTCTGTGTTGTACTGTTTGTCAGTGTTGTCCGTGGCGTGTAGCCGAAATCACACTATTATGCTGTCCACAATGTTTAGAACGCCTGTAAACCAGTAATCAAAGTGTAGCGCAACACTTAATAAATTCTTATAATCCAGAATGTAGTCTCCAGCGGCTTTTATATCTTTAAATACACCAATATGGTCAATTGGCAACTTAGGATCCGGGGCCATCCTTTCTTTCTGGTCGTCGTCTCCGCCAAACTATGCCCGTAAAACGTGCAAAGAAATCCGCGTCAAGCTCACATTCAAAGGGCGAAAGTTGACACCCGCAAACTGGACAAACAGAGCAGGAGGATTCAGGCTCCCCACGCAGATTAAACGTGTTTATGAGACTGTGAATTCATATCTGGATCAGGCCTCCCTCTGGAACATTACCACAACAATGCTATTCGTTTCCTACTGTCATGTCACAGGCCTGTGTGAACCCGTGTGAAAACTCAACTTAACCACTAATTACGCTTGACCAAGTATTAACATTCTTCACCGAATTCAAATTACAGCGCAGTAAAGCAGAACATGAACTTATTTAGCATGTTCTTCTCCCTCATGAGACGCTTTAAGCGGTGTATCTTCCCCCAGCTGATGAAAGCACACTTTAATAGTTGAATTTGAAAAGTGCTGGGGTAAATGTTGCACAGTGTGATGAATGAAATTAATTCAGTTTATCTTAAGCCCATCTCTAATTGGACAAATAACTTAATTATATAAATAAAATTGAATTGAATTAATTGCTTTCTGTTTCTGAGAATTCGCTTTTGCCTGTAATTAATATCATAAAGGCAGACAAGATTTAATTTTATGTTTTACAGTAAGAGTTTTTTATTTAGTTTTGTATTAAGAGTAAGCAAGCCTGATCGCAATATTCATCTTGAAAATGCCACGGTAAATCTTACAGACACACGCGCGCGCGCGCGCGCACACACACACACACACACACGCACACAAAATACAACCAACACAACATAACACAAAAATAATATAAATAGTAGTAGAAAACTGAAGTGAGACACAGCTAAGAGAGCAGAGACATAGAAGACAATCACAGGATAGAATAATTCAACTGAAACTACATTTTGATTTAAATGCCTCTATATTACGCAAACCACCTGAAGCTGCCGCATCCCGGGAATAAATAAACGGTGCTATTGTTTGTGCGTCCTGTGCGTGGAGAGAGAGAGAGAGACGCCCTTGACCTTGACAGTCACTTGAGCAGCTGCAGGCTTGGCTCTCACTGCCAGCATTTTACGACAGGCGACAACAAACACGCGCGCGCACGCACGCGGGAGTCCTCTCGCTCTCTCGTCAGCAGGTTCCCATTGATCCGATGCAGCGGCGCGTTCACTGTCGTGGCGGCAGAGAGATGTTGGGTCATCCAGCGTGGCTCGCAGATTATAACCTCCGACAGACACTTCGTTTCTTAACATCGTCAGCATTTTGCCATCCGGACACAGCGGGGAGGACGGATCACGGCTGGTGTGCAGTCACTCTGGTGTTGTGAAACACTTGTCATCCTAAAGGCCCAGCCTGCTACTGCAAAAACGACCAAGAACCCCATCAGCTGAATTCTAGTCCAAATTCAACCAGCACGTGGGGATTTCCCCCCTGAGCATTCTGGTGTTGTTCGGATATTTTAGCTACGGCCTTTTAAAGCTCCACCCGCAGTCACGTTGTCTTAAATGAGCAGCACCGAATCACGAAGCGATGCTTTCTAACGTGAACATGGCGTGTTTGACCTCCTTCTTATGTCTGTTTCTCCACTGATATACACGTTTAAAGGTGCACTGAGTGCTATTTGGAACTCAGCACTGACAAATGATGCACACATTCGCAGTTCGCGGTCTCTGTAACGCTTCCACGTGCTGTGCGCGCGCAGTAAGACCTCATCAGCAGCATTGCGGTGAGACGTCACAGGTTCGAGCAAAACATGATTTCGCGGTCGCAGGACGCATGTTCGGTCTGCATGGAGAGGCTGAAATGAATTTTCAGTTGATAATATAAATATTGTTAATTTCCGGCTATTTTATCAAAGTGGAATCGAACTTTAAGCTGGACGTTAAGGCAGACGCTAGATTCCAATGAAACGGTCAGCAGTGGCTGTTTCTGGTCAAAGCAGGCCTGGAGGAGCAACCAGAAAACATGAGCAAACTACAGAAATAACAAGAGACTAGAAAGGATGCACGTGACAAAGCCGATTTATTGATTCTATTGGGTGAATATTCATTTCGAACAGATATATAATAAAATATAATAAGTTGGACTCCAGTCATTGTAAAAGCGCATTTAATTTCCTGTGTGTGTGTGTCGGATCGTTAAACATTAACATTGAACTTGACAAACGGCGGTGTGCTCTGCTGGCCTGTTGACTCTCTTTACTGCTCCGTCTCTGTCCTCCCTTAAAACCAACAATACTGACGGAAGCCCTGAAGCTCATAAAGCTCTTTCTCCCCTTTAGTCCAAATACCATAGAGAGGAGGAGGAGGAGGCCTGCATGCGAGCCGCACCACCACCCGACTCCTGTGGTCTTACTTTATTCTCACACAACACAACAAAACCACGCGCTTAGAAAATCCAGTCATATACGTTGGATTATTTCTAATTCTGGCAAAACAGAAGTTTTCTTAATATAATATAATATAATATAATATAATAAGGGAAATGTTTTTATTTACAATAATATTTGTTTTACAAATTAATTTCTTTCACATTCCCACCTGCCTTTAAGTGATTTTTCAAATAAAAATGTCACATTTACATTTACACATTTATTGAAAATAAAGTGTCTAGGAAATGCTTTACATGGGAGTACATTTAAATTACATGCAACTTTTGCAAATGCAGAGAAAGTACATGGGGGTGAAAATATCAGCAGAAGCCTAAATCTTTCTCAGTGCACCTGAATAAAATAAAAGCAATCAACTCAAATATACATGTGAATTTCCTACATGATCCGTGGATTTGAGTGTTCCCATTACATTCTTGCAACTCCGATGGAAATATTGTACCTTTTACTGCACTACATTTATCTGACAGCTATGTTACTTTGCATATGAAATATATAATCTGCTAAAATAGGATACACTGTTAGAGATGAAACTTTACAAAAAATATTTAAATGATCTCCACTGTAAGGAACATACACAATGCTACATACACATTAACGGATCAGTAACGGTGATGCAATAATTTGAAATCTGAACTTTTACTTAAGTATCAATTGGAATACATTACTTTGACTTTAACAGAGTATTTTTATATTGTGGTATTTCTACTTTTACTTAAGTGAAAATAAAAATGTCAGTACGTCTTCCACCACTGGCTATGGGTTGTTTAAATATAAATCCACAATTATTATTTTCTAGATAATTTCAAGTATTTTTACATTTATACTTATATGGAAACATATGTATATGCAGGACATATTAGGAAGAAAATCACCGTGGGCAAAGTTAAAGCAAATGTGTTTTTTGAAAAAAGGTAAACAATGCTACAAATCGGTGGCAATTAAAAGCTTATTGGGTGGCAGAGATGTAAAAGTGTTTTTATCATAAAAATCCAGTCTAAGAAAAAAAACAGATATCCGCCACAGATGCAAACAAACATATGCTTTAAAATACAATTTTATCATTAGTGAAATGAGTCTCATAGACTCCACTGAGGACAGCTGCACAATCAGCTTCCGTCAGGCTGCATGCACCACCAACACCAGAGCGACATTGAAGAGGATGTCAAAGGTCAGGTCTCATTGCACCCTGATAATCCTTGAAACAATTATTCATATGACACTGAATGTAAGAAATTATTGAAGGGAAATAAAAAAAAAACTACAAAAAATAAATGGGTTTTTTTCAGATTTTGAGTTATTTTTCACTCTTTTCAAAAACAAAAAAGGGGACCATTCACACATTACTGTTATTTATCTAACCTGCTGTGGTAGTGAAGACAAAGTGAAGTCACACATCACTTTACATTCCTGCCTGCAGACAGCTGCACTCTCAGAGAGGAGTACATGGAGCTGGACGAGTGGGAGCGCCTGTCACATTTTACCCAAATAAAATGATTCAAAATGAAAGGAAATGATTCCTAGGCTCCATCAGGTACATTTGTGGGGTTTCTTGTAGAAGAAGCCCAAATACAGTGGTGGAGGATGTTTCCAGATCCTTTAGTTAAAAAAAGTATCCAAACTGCAACATAAAATATTCCATTCTCAGTAAAATATATGCACTTAAAATGTCACTTACATAAGAGTATGAAAAATTAACTTATTAAAATGAAGCATCAAAGTGTATCAAAATTAAAATTACACACAATTCACACAAATGGCCCTTGTGAGTGTTCTATTCTATTCTATAAGTTATATTACTGCATCATTATGAATGATGCATTAATAAGAAGCATTTTACTGCTGGTCAAGGTCTAGCTAGTTTTTGTATACTGTTGGGAGGTATTAATGCATCATCTTTAATAAGATCATCATGTGTTTTGTGTGTAAAATATTCATCTGTAAACTACAGCTGTCATACAATAGTGAAGTAAAATATTATATAGAATATTAATCTGTGAGTTGTAGTGAAGTTGAAGTATACAACAGCAGAAAATGGATGCTAATACTAGATATAAGAACAAGTACCTAAAAATTGCACCTAAGTACAGTTACATTCCACCATTAACTGAAATGCACAAGGCTGATCTTTCTCATGGAAAAGGACAGGAATCTTCTGCCCTAAAATTTGTCGATTCTAGACTGTGCACAAGTCAGCAATTAATCAAGCTTTCTTATTATGATTCTTTCTCCTTCATATCCTTCCTGGACCATGACAAAGTCCAGGAAGAGTGGTCAGAGAAATTAGGGACTTCATTCTGCAGCCCATTTGGATGCAGCGCTTGTTTTCCCTGAAAGCAGACAGTGCTTCATCTGAGGCTGTTCAGCCAGGAGCAGCTGGGAGGTGCTTAGGCTGTTCAGGATCAGGATCAGGTAGATGTAGTTCAAAGTTGAAATATGCAGCACAGTTGCTCATGATGCAGGTTCTTGATAGGCTGATGTCAGCAACTGGCATATCTTACAAGCCCACCTAGTTGAATGGGTTTGAGTCATTCTGGGAGGAGAGCCAAAAAGGGGTAAATTTAGCTGAGATGACAGTTAGTGCTAAAGAGTCTGGGAAAAGGATGGAGCTTGGAAAATTGGGAGTGAATTTAAACAAGTAAAATCATTATTTACCATCGTTGAACAATTTTGAGCACATGCTTACATATTGTGACAATTAGTAATAAAAGTTTCTATATGGCTTTTATGCCGAAAATGAGTTATTCACATGAGACCATTCTAGTCGTTTTACTGTTATGAATTCTTGTTCCTATAATTTGAAAAAAGAAGAGGCTCTATCGACCAGCAAAGTCATTCTTTGACTTGGATCTGTTGGTTCTGTCAATCAGTGCTCAGAATATACAGTGGAGGACCAATCAAGTTCTGCCTCTTTACTGTGTAGCCTCACTACTCCGTGGCTGCGGTCAAAAGAGCCAAAAGGTTCATCTAACTGTGAAGTTAGTGTTTTTCTTGAAGACATTGTGAATGATAAATTAAAAATGACAACAAATTTGAGCGTTGTTTTGTTATCTAGCATGAACTTGGTGAAAAGCTGATTTTTAGCATTATTAGCGTATTAGCTACCATGCTAAACAGCTAGCTCACTTTAGTTGATTACTAACAAGAATTAATGTTATTATTAGTGACTGAAGTTAAACCGACCGCAACTATGGCTAAATGCTAAATGTTTTTATGTGTATGAAAAAAATCCCATTTAAACATGTGGTAGGATTTGGGTGTTATATTTAGGTCAGTTTTGCTATTTTGCTATTTGTTCCTTAATTTTCTTCAATACCACACGTAGGACCATATTATTCCAAGGTGTTGATATACAGAGGAAAGTTTTACTCCCTATGGAACATTTTAAAGCTTTGCGTGGTATCTGCTCAATAAACTGTGGTGGAGCAGAAAGGCCATCTCCCCCCTGTTGGCAACAAAATAGGAGGTGCAGCGCTGGTTCCACCTTAAATTTCCCTCCTGTCCAACATCATTCATCTTCTGTCCTTCTCAATAGAACCAAATAGAACTCACAAAATGTTTTAAGTTGATGTTTTATCCTGTATTCTATTCTACTCTACACACTGGTTTTATGGGACAACGAGAGAGGAGAGGACCCACCCCCTGAGACACACAGACACACACACACGCACGCACACACACACACACACACACACACACACGCAGACACAGAGCTCCCCAGAGTATACTTTATGCTTCAGACCAGGAATGCAGGACTGAGGCTCGTTTTTCTGTCTCAAGTTCATGTCCAACAGACCCCTCACACACACACACACACACACACACACACACACGCACTCTCTTTTCCTACTGTTTTTACCACCTTCTCTCACCACCCCTACTCCTCCCCCTCCTCTGTCTGCATTGCGGACTGTCTTTTTGTCTCCCAGGTTGGACTTTGCAGTTGAACTTGAGACAGACAGACATCTTGTAAACAGTTAGTAGTCTGGCCCCTGTCTGGTCTGGAATGGCCTGGAATGGCCTAGGGGCAGGAGGGGGCAAAGGGGCGGAGAAACGGACACTAGGCTGAACAATCCTGTTTTAACACAAACACCTTCAAATTAATTTAGAGATGTTTTGCATCTTTAAAAAAAATTAAATGAGAGACTTCACATGTTGTGTTTCCATACTCTAAGATAAATTAAAATGAAGTGTTTTAGGTCAGGGGATGCTCAACATGCTGTTAAGGAACTTCCTAAGTTTGGCACGTCTCATTGAGAAATCACTCTGTTTACAAATCAAACAAGGACTCATGTTCAAGCTGAAAAGTTGCTTGAATGTAGTCTTTAAATAAAAATTTTACACAACAGCCTCCATCAGTCAAATAACACAGTGGACTGAAACTGACACAATCTGTTGTTACTGGACTGCAGTTGTGTCATTTTGTATAACTGAATTGACTTTAAACTGAGACATGCAGTGAAATAAAATCAGCCCAACTCCGGATCATTAGTCTGTG
>JAVQJF010000622.1:0-20194 GCA_036023855.1 Gadopsis marmoratus
ATCGTTATCACCTTTTGATTTGTACTTTGGCTTATTAAAACAAGTCAGACTTCTCAGTTATCGAGTCAGTGATCGTGCTTTTGGGTTCACCACATCATCTCCGGCTACGGCCGTAACAAGTAGTTCAACAAATCGCAATTGATCCGTGATCCATACAGATCTCCCCCCACGGTTCAGCGCTCATGTGAACCGTGGATTAATTGTAAAGTTTAAACATCATAGTGTCACATACAAAATTGTATGCTGCTGCTGTTACCTACTTTTAAAATAACAATTCCCTACATCTCGATGCAGAGTTGCAGTGAAAAGATGCAAGACAGAATGCGTGCTGTGTTCTAATCTGAAGCGCTGAAGTTTGATTTGATTATTCAAAAAAGCTGTTTTGTTTTCACGTGAACGGGGCATGTTGAATCCCAACGAATCAGGGACCAAGGCCAACAGTGAAGGATTGTTTTTCAGATTTTGTGCTTTCAGATTCAGATTTACCACTGAGTGGACATGGCCTGACGCTCCACACGCATCTTGACTTTGTGCAGTGTGGAGGTTTGAGGAGAAATTCATCTATTGCCACAGTTGGAATGTCAGGAACGTGGGGCTGTCAGCCTCAAGTCCTCCCATAATATCATCAGTTACAGGGTTTGGTGTAAATGGATGAGGAGGGGCGCTAAAACGGAGCCCTTTCATATCTCATCAGTTCCCACCTTTGACTTTTCAACACGAACAGCAAAGCAGCAGACTGTTGCAGTGCCTGCATGGAGACAGACATAGAATGTCAGACTGGGAATGGTAGGAAGGGTCCACGGCCACCGTGTCAAAATACAGATAACACTCACAAAGAGATGAGCCTTTGAGGCATCTGGAGATTCAAATGTTTTCATGTGAATTAACAAAAATATCCACCTCATATAGCAGTGAATTTATATTCATTACAGCGGTGGGTTTTTCAGCCTTTCCTGTTTGTCTATCTTGGTGTCTGCATTGGGTTGTTTAATCTCTTCCCTCACACTAAATTAATCAAGGCAGGCCCAGACCCACAAAGGAGCTGCAGATTTGCGTGGCATGAAATTACACTATTGTGAAAAGATTCTGCTTGAGTGAAAGGAAACCCTCTTTGCATTTCTGTCTTCTCTTATATATAATCACGGCGCCACTGCGCTGCATATGCAAATTATCCATTATAAAAGTTTAAGTGGCCGCTGTGCTCTGAGATTAAGCTAGCATTTACCAATTCATTATGGACTCAGTCACACACTCCTAATCTTTTTCTCTCACAGGGAAACACGCTTACATGCTTGACACCCCGATCCAACTCACCTCTTCCACCATATCTACAAAATACATAAATAAAAACACCAAATGGTGCCAACATGAGGAGAAGCTGAGATGGTGGATCCAAGATAAGCAATGTAAGCTTTGCTTTTTCTTCTGATGAGCAGTTGTTTGGTAAGGTCCGTCAAGGCACATAAATTGGGGCGACATGAAGGAATTGTTGCATGAGATAAACAAGTACCAAAGGGATCCTTCCCTGCTTTTTCTTGTCTCACCCTCCGGCCCATTTCTCAGCCTCTATTTATTCAAGTGCTGGAGAAAAGGAGGGGGTGGTGAAAGAGCTGTATACGCCTCACAGCTGGAAATTGATAGGACTTTTAACAACCCACAGTGTTCTGTTGGTCGAAGTCCCCTTAGACCCCCCCACCCCCTTCCCAGTTCTTGGCCCTGTTTGTGGATGATCTAAAGGCTTTCCACTCCAGACTCACACATATTGTCTGAAGCTCTCATACATCCTTTTTAAATCACCATGTGAAAAGCCTGCTTTTATTACTTCTGATGATGTCCACTACTAGCTTATAACTAGGGCTGGGTATCGTTTGTATTTTAACGATTCTGATTCTGATTCCGATTCTGGTTATCGATTCCAATTCTTTGAGGGGCGGGGTCAAAACAAGTCAAGGTGCTGGCTGTTGTTTTTTATTTTTTAATAATAGGACCCTAAGGTCATTTATTGGTCAGTCATGATACACATATATACACGTGCAGAGAACAATGCTCAAACACACACATACAATCGCATTCCACGTTGAAATGTATCCTCTGCTTTTGAGGGTTGACTGAGGAGGAAAGTGAAGGAGAGGGAGACTGGCTCAACACGTCAAACACGGTACACTCTTTGATGTGCATACCATGCTGGCGAAGATGTTTCATCATATTCGTAGTGCATCCTCCCTTGCACAAAATAAGTTTGGCACAGCTGTTGCACTGTGCCGACCCGTCATTTTTCCGAACAAAATGAAGCAATGCTTTTTAGGCCTGATGACGCCAATGATGATTCTACCCAGAGACTCATGTGCTGGTTACTCTTTTAAAAAAAATAAATACAAGCGCAAGTTTGCATGCATTCCATGCGTGCACAGCATTGTGGACCAATAAATCGGATAGATTTTTATGGATCAGCCATGTTCGCAGTAAAAATTGATCGGGTGGCGCAGCATCTTGCAAGTGATATTTGTTTAGGAACCGAATAGCATATTCCGTTAGAATCGGAATTTTGGAACCAGTTCTAATTTGGAACCGGTTCTTGATGCCCAACCCTACTTATAACTGGAAGACAGTCTGTGGAAAAGTGATTAACGTTTAAAGATTTTTTGCATTTTTAACTTTTTTAGCAGAAAACTAAATGGTTTTGTGTTTCAGACATGTTACACACGTCACAATAGCCACTGCACAACCACAATTATGACTCGTAGGGCAGTGTATTTATTGGCAAAAATATGGGGGGGGGAAAAGGGTTACAATATATTGCGATACTGTAAGGCGATTACTGCGATGTTTTAATTTTAGGAAAACACACCACATCTGAGTCACCTTTTTATGCTTTTTATGTGAACATTTGCCTATATCAGTAAAAAAAAGTGTTTGCAGGATTCTTTAGGTAAACAAATATTTCTAGATCCTGCTTCAAATTTTGTTGTAGTATGCCAGTTTATGTGATGCACTGCTATGGTTACGCTATCTAGCAGTCGGCGCACAAAATGAGCCACTGCCATGGATGGTTGCATAATAAACTAAGTCGATACTGTGTTTTTGAGAATCACAAACGTAATATCACGATACTCAAATCTATTGATATTTTCTTACACCCTTAATGACTCGGTTATTAAGCATTCGAAGCAGGTTCATTATTGCAGTCACAGACTGACTTACTGATCCTTTCCCACTTAAAGCCTTGACCAACGTGAAAACAGAGGGAGGTATTTGGAAGTGTACAATAGAGCTAAAGAGAGGAGGGAGGAATGACACATTTTTCTTCCTGTCTGTAAAATACTTCCTTTCTTGTGGAGCGGGGGGGGTCCCTTTGAGAGGGAACAGTCTTCTTGGGGGGGGGGTCAGTTTTTGAAGTCAGTATCCCACTGACTTGCAAACAAAGACCCCCTTCCCGTGTTACAAACACACACACATTTTGACAGTAGGCTTCACATGTGTTCATCTCTACAGTTAGCAGTCGGAAGAGAAAAAGCATGTATGCATGTATGATGGCCTACTTAAGTGCTGAATGTTACCAGATATTTTTCTTTGTGTGTTTATGTGTATTCGTCCACATTTTGAAAATTCACTCCAGAGAAACCTTTGATACAGAGAACAAGCATTTGCTGTTTGAGAACTTAGTTTGTTGGCATGCTGTGTGCCATTGGCATGCTGTGTCTGTCCATATAATGTGTGTGTGGGTGGCAACATGCAAAAAGCCATTCAATGTCCAATGGGTCCATCTGCCATGTTTGAGGCCCTGCTCACACACATGCGCACACATACTGCTGTCCACCTCTTCCCTCTATAGCAGCACCCCAGCTGCCCAACTACACAGATTGTTTTGTTTTGTTTTCACACTCAGAAAAGAACACATATTGAACAATTGTGTAATGAGCGAGGACAACATCCTGGATGATAGGTAGTCACTTGGCAGCCACTGAAATCCTGCAATAACACAAATTTGTATCGTGATCTTCCAAAACAGAAGTTGACATCCATCTAAAACAAATGACCTTCCTAATTTATGCTGCCATGGTGGATGAAGAGATGAGGGCAACGGTGGTTATGTCTTCTCAGACGTTTGATGTCAATAGTTAATGATAACACATGTTTAAAAAAATCTTGAAAATCTCTAAAATTTGGTACTCACTTGTTTTCTGATCAGCCACTAAATCAGTCTCATAGAAGAAACGGGAGAGAATCACTCCTGAATTCAAGGTGGCTCACAGGTGTTTGGAGCTGCATTAATGAGAGCTTTGACAGCTGAATGATAAAAACAAATTTGTGAGTGAGGTGAAATTTAATAAAGGGAATTTCTTTCTGAACTTGGGTGGTACCATTGAGCACTTGTGAATGCGCATTTATGTGTACTAATTTTGGTACCAGGCGCTAAAAACAATCTTTCACACACACCCCCATTCTTACTTGATTGTGCATACATGTATGTGTGTTTAAGGAAGTCCTGTGAGTGGCTACATCCCTCCCTCTCCCCGCTCGAATCTCCCTGACATGAATCACTTAGAACCAACACACTCTGGGCTAAATTAACTCCCCCTCTCATTCACCCTTTAATCACATTAGCCTAACTGATATGGGAATGGCAGGCCAGACACACACTCCCTCCTTCTCTCTCTGTCTTTCAACCCAAATAAATAGCCACTCCTCCAGAGCTTTAAGTTGTCTTAAGCTCCGTCTTTGGATAATAGACCATTTGCTCCCCCAAAGACCCCAGTGTGGAATAATGAGGATCAAGACAAGGGCTGAGAAAGCAGGATGAGGGAAATGCAAGAGAGTGGAACAGAGGAGGAGAGCTGACACCCGGCTAATACCCGCTCTGGGACAAACCCATCCAAACACCTGTTTTGTAAGGGTGTAAAGTTATTGTGTGGAACGTCTACTGGATTTTTTTGGTAGTTGACTGCTGTTTTGGTGGTGGTTGAATAACTTTAAATGAAACAGGCTCATGCCTGCATAGTGGCTGTTTTGAACAGCTGGAAAAAATTGAAGGGTTATTTCACAGTAGAATAGTATTGTCACCACACTGAAACTTTGAACCACGACACAATACTTTATACACAATGTATGTCTTTATATACATACTGTATGACATGTCAGGCCTGATAGATTTGTTACCATATGACATCAAATGAATGCCAATAAATGATCAGTTTCTATCCAAATGACAGAAACTGAATGTTTGCACAAAATGTAACGGCTTGAAATGCTGGCATAGCCAACAACAGCACGAGCAGCAAGGCTTTAAAGCTACCTTTTTAGATTTCTCCATTATGGCATGAGACTACTATACAATACAACCGTTTGAGAAAACAGCTATAGCTAAGATAAGTAGCCTAATGTTGTATCAGATGAACATGTTGGGGTTGAAGTCACTGTTGGATTAATTACTTCAGCTCCATGTTAATGTTAGCTTACTGGATCAACAACAGCACACGTATCTTTCAGAGAAAAGGTTTACTTGGACATGTAATGCTGTAGTGATTTTAAAATGGGATTGGGAGTTGGTAAATCTCATTGGCACTGCTCTGTAGCTTTTTTGCTTACTTTTTGCTTACACTTGTTGGTAGCTTTGCCATGCTCGTTTGCATTTACAAACAGTGACCCTGTTGCTGTTCAAACTAGCTAACGGTCTGAGCGTAGGTAGCTTGTGAAAAGACAGAATTGACAGTGCGGAACACGAGTACTGGTACCGCTTCAAAATGTCTGTGACAATAAGAAATGATAAATGATATTTTTGACAACTTAAACCCCTCTCCCCTCCCTCCACATCGTACCATACACACATTCTGAATTAAGCTTAACCTCCTCACGTGTCTCTTCCAGACTCGAATACTGTTGGTTTGTGTTAGTACAAATGTCATAATCCTAAAACTGTGACAATTCCACAGCATTTCATGTAAAATACAATAAGTTGATTTGAAAACAAAGTGTATCTGCATGCAGAATGACCTGGGTTACTGGTCACGGACAGGCTGTCTCCTTGTGTGGCTGGTTAATTATCGATGAAGGGAACTCTGTGGTTTGTGTGTTATTCTCCAGTAAATAGCTCCCAGTTTCTGCCTGGCCCAGCCCATGTTTTATGGATGAGCCTCTCATATGTTTTGTCAACACTGCTCACCATCAGTCTGCATCAGCTGGGCAAACAGCAGATTGACTGGCCTGTGTCAGCCCTTGTGTGTATGTGCGTGAGATAGAGGAGATGAGTGAGATTTATGATTCTGTCTGTGGTGAATCTTTGTTGCGTTTGTGGTGGGTGGGTTTGTTCAGGTATACCATCTTCATAATTGTAGTACTTTGTTGCTGCTGGGTGTTTTTTTTGCCATTGAATTCAACCTACCTAAAGTTAGCAAAGTTTTGTGCAACTTTTAGACTTTCTGTCATCCTGTTTTGCATTTCTTTTCCTCAGCAATATTCAAGATACTGGGGGTGTTTTCACATGATGACACTGATTATTACTTGTGGAAAAAGACTCCATTCATGGTCCATGATACCCTCTCCTCTATGTCGTCCTCCTTCATGTACTTTCTGTCACTCATCTGTCCCAGGCATATCCTCTCTCGTTCTGCTTCAGCCCTCCTCTTTTCCCCAAAGTTGTGAACATTCTGATGTGTTTCATTTGAGATCTTCCTACCACTTTCACTAACTGTCTTTTTTTCCTTCTTCTCTCTTTCCTGCTTTGCCTTCTGAAGCCCACAAATATATTATTGCAGGTAAGCACACCAAATTGTCTTCTGGTGCTTCGTCTTCACGTGTCCTGATCAACTTAGAATAAACTTTAGTAGGAATTGGCATCCTGATACATCATTGGATAAATAGTTTGACCAAATAATATCTGAAGCATTCTATCTTATGCAGGCCTAATAAAATGACAATCAATATGAGGAGCTTGAAGATCAATGCCACACACACAGGCACACACTATTGAAGTACACCCTATGTGTCTGAAATAAAAAAAGTGTTTGATTATGTCAGTGTGTGCGTCTGATTTAGTAAGGTATGGAAAGAATTTCTATGTGAGTTGTATGAGGATACACCCAATTTGGGGAAGAGTGTGTGTTCACCTACTTGGAAAATATCTTTTTGCTTCCTTGTTTTGTATACCTGATACTTGTACTTGCTGACAGAATGAAGAAATGTAGTCTCATGTCATACACACTGTATGCATGTAATTTTCTGTGGTGTAATTAAGGATGCCATGGTAAATTTACCACAGCAAGGCCACATTTGTGTCAAGCTGCCTGCAGAATGAGGACAAAGTATGGCAGCACAAATTGGTGTAATATTTTTTTTTTTAATTGGTTTTCTCAGTCAATATCAAGTTATTATTACATGCATGTTATGTGTGAAATAAATAAATCATGGAAAACAGCATTACATATTTCTAAATTTGGTGAAAATCTCAGTGTTTGACAGTACTTATTGATTATGAACTATTAACTGGCTAATATTCAATGTTAAGGCTGTATGCATTGATTTTATGGCCACTTGCACTTCACAATGTGCTGAAAAATGCATACCTCAATAGGCCTTTTTGACCAGCCATTTGGACATGTCACAGTAGGAAAAGCACAGGTGTAAATAATGAAATTAATGATGTCTGAATTTAATTTAGCTTCAGGGTCCTAGTGTTTTGCACGCTGGTTCACTGTCACACTGCTATGACTCACTGGGACACTTGAAAAGAACTGAGCCATCATTAATGATATTAAGAGCACCTGTGCCTTCCTTACTATGACATGTTGGAAGGGGGCTCATTGAATTATAACAATGTTTTGGTTCACTGTATGTGTCGCTTTACCTACAACAGTAAAAACATGCAGAATGTACAGTAAGTCCAAAATATACTCTTCTTTAAGCTCTGTTTTTGGTCTCCACCAGAGTTGGGTGAGAATTCTATGTAGATTGGTCACTCTGAGCAACATGTTTCAGAGTACACATTCATTCATTGTTAATTGAAAAGTATTGGGTAGTGGAGCTGTAAACCACTTTGCTTCTGGCACAGTGACAGCAACAATTAAGTTGTGATAACATTTTCATGCTGCAGAGTTATTGCTTTTTATAAAATGACTACTAAATTGTCAACATTCTCATTATGCAACATTAAAAATTATTTAGCAAAAACATAAATAAGTTAAACAATTGCTTATATGCACTAAAAACATACCAATTAACCCACTATATCACTGCAGCCTGCAGTGCTACACAATTTCAGAGTTGGGAAATCGAAAATTCCACAACCCTGTATCACCAAGTTGTCCTTAACAAGTGTGTGTATGTGTGTTCAGACTGTACGCACTTGACTGTGTACAATATGAACTTTCAAGTAAGATTTTAAACTTTCACAAGATTGTATGGCAAGTATAAGGGTAGTAGTCAAGTCAAAGGTCATGTGCATGGTGGGGTTATGAAGGCTCTGGTGCGTGCAGCAGCCTGTGACCTGCTCAGCGTCGGTATAAAATAAAATACAATAGCATAAGAAAATGCACAGGTGGAATGAATAAAACCATGAGGGCTTGTAAAATGAACTGTCAAAGTAAACTTAGTTGTAAGCTTATGATTTTTAATTTATTCATATGTTAATCATCATTTGCTTGTATACTTATGAATATTTAGTAATTAGATGCTTATGTATTTACTTTTAAGTAGTTAGGTGTTTTCATTGAATTCTTGTCTCCAGTCTTGATACTGAACCCAGTCTAACGTGTGTATGCTGAGCAACAGGACTCTTGTCTAAAAGGTCAAAAGGTCAGCTACAGCATGAAAGTTTCTATAGGTTTAAATCTATCGAACTCTGTAACACTGACCAATGGAAAAGAGTTTCTTTGTTTACAGAATACTGTGTTTTGTACAACTTTAGGAGTATAGGCAGTTTTCCACGACATACTCCACTTAACGTTGAAATTAAAAACAGCTGTAAATGCTCGCCACAGATTTCCATACATAAATATAATTTATTTTTTTTACTTCTGGCCATTGATAATGTTATTACTTACTCCTGTACTCTTCCTGCTTTGACAAGGGTCTTTTGACGGGGTCTGTGAAAAAGGTCTATTCTGCCCTCTGCTTTTTTGTTTTGATGTTACTATATTATGTATTATTATGATTGAAGATGGTATATGGTGAAGTGTGTTAGTTTACGTGTTAGCACAATTCCATGGTTGATGGCCTTTGTGGTCGCAACTCAAATGATCCACCTTGAGTTTGCATGGAAGTGAACGGAGGCACTTCTTTTCAGGCGCTTTTGGTTCAGGTTTTTGGTTTGCAACAGATTTACAATGACGGCATCCATGGCAGGCTAAGCTAACTGAACCAGACTAAAAGGGCAAACCCACCAGAGTTTCTGTGAACAGCAGCAAAAAATTATGACACCATCCTGAAACACATTTACAACAGTTGTGAGATGATGATATATACATATATATATAAAAGCTCCCATCCACTCCTGAGATTTGAAGTTTCTGTCTTGCTCTGATTCCACCAGCATTGAAATTCTGTAGGGCCCATGAGATCTCCATGTTAGCCTCTAATTTAGACATACAGTACAACATTGTCCTTCTGTTTTCTTCTGCTTTTGTCTTTGTGCTGTGAATCTTGTTTTGCTTTGACTCTCATGCATTATTTTACCCTTTGATCCATATAACCTAAAAATAAAAATATAAATAAAAATAAATAAAAAAACCTTTGTCACATCAACACTGTCAGAGAGACCCTATTATCTTCAACCTGGCATATTCCTCAAGCAGGCCTATTGAACAAGGAACAGGTAGTTTGGCCCTTTTCAAAAGCAACGCACCATTAACAATGCATGCCAGTGGAGAAGACATCTTTTGTAGGCTTAGCTATGAATCAAGCTGATAGGAATTTCCTTCCCTAGCCAAAGACAGATCCGTTGTTCCTCTTCTCCGCTCCAACAATCCCCTGTTTTCTGAGCCAGAACTCCATTATCAGTCCTTTAATGTGACTTTCAATGCAATCATCTGCTGTCTGGTTTGGGAGGTCAGTGTGTGCAGTAATCAGGATTGGAGGGTTACGGCCTGTAGCTTCTGGCTCCTTAGACTTCTGTTCCCAAGAGGGTAGGTGTCATTTGTATTAAGTGAGATGCTGTATGCTCAATGTTAGCCAGCTTGCTGGTGGATAAGTGGCCACTAGACATAAATCCTTAATTTCTAGCATTGGCCCCTGGATTGTTTGCAGAGGCACACTTTGTGACTGATAGCTGGCAGTCAAGGAACTGATCTGTAGGGAAAGGCCTTTCTTCTTTTTGCCCTCTTTCAAAGCCCTGCAGGTTTTCTGGCTCTTTCGCTCAGTTGATTAATTCAAAGAGATCGATTTGCAGGGTTGAAAGTAAATGAACAGGAGAAAGAGTTGGAGTGACTCACTTGAGGAATAGAGTGAATCTCTCAATACTGTGAATAGTTTGACTTGGTTTGACTCCCAGCTGTGACCTTGTGTGTTTGATACGTGTTTTTTTGTATCCGTTGAAATATCTGTGATCTAAGGGTGCTAATTTAATGAGCAATATGGCACTCTCTGTTGACTCGTTGATTTTCGACATCTTAAAAATTAAAATGTACTTTGTCTTGTACACCTGACATATGCTGAATGCACAGTTATTTGAGGTACCTCCCCAACAGTTTTTTTCTCATGTTCTTCAAAACTTTTTTAGACTAATGCTCCTTTGAGTAAAGTTGAGACGGTCCATTTTGGGCCAGGCAAGCAGCGGCCTCATATGTTATCGTTGACTATTTATCATCAGCACCGCCCTTTGTCATGTCCCTTTCACTCCTTCTCCTGCTTGGCTTCCTATCTGCCTCTTTCCATGAGGTCAGAGCGAGGCCCCCCGGACCCCCTCCAGGAGCCCAGCCTTGGATTGAAGACATCCTCATCTATCAGTCCAACAAAAAAACCTCTCTGTAGTCAGGGCCATCCTGACCCTCCGTAACAGCCCTCCCAAAGATAAGAGGCCAATGAGCTGACATGCTCACAAAATAGACTGGAGTTTCAAGGACCGTACTAGTGCTTTTTCATTGTTCAGCTCCTTAACTGTGTATTGCTTATACTTGACATCACTGCAGACTATTTCCCCCAGCATGCTTTGAGTTTCAGAAAGATTTCCTACCTTTTAAACTTGTGTCAGTATGTTATCAATCAGTGCACTTTCAAAGGGATGTTAACTTTGGAAATACAGAGACTATTGAGACTATGAGAACTCTATCTTGGTGGCACATTTCAAGACACCCAATACATCCAAGATTAGTGATTTGGTGGCCAAGCACTTTGTATTCTCGAGATATGTTGTCTGATATGGATGTTGTGATAAGGATAGTGTCAGTGGCAACATAAGTTGACAAAGAAATGGCAGAATCTTTACTGTAATTAACCAAATTTTGAGTCTGCAAATTGAATTGAATTTTTAAATAGAACATGCTTAAAGCTTATACAGTACATGGTCATAAGAGTGGCTGATGCTGCTGGCTATAAGTTTCAGAAGACATTTGGGACTTGGGATTCCTTTGGGATTTATTCTTGTGAGGAAATATCAAGTTTATCATGTGGTATATCCATTTCAGGGTGTCTGGGCCTTGGAGGTTCACATGTTAGTTCTTGCATGCTCACGTGTTTATTTCCAAAAATATGACTGTTTATTTCCATAGGGGTATGCACGCACACAATTGTTTATTTCCAGGTTGTGCGTGTGTATAACAAAGTGAGCTGTGTATAGACAGCAAATGCTTTCAGCAGCATATGTTTAGTGCTGTGAAGCAAGACAGGGCTGACAACTCCTATGCTCTCAGCACTTTAACAACTATAGCTCTGTAACAACCTGCAGGGGATTCTCAAATGTTGGCAATAATGTTAGGAAGCATATTTTGTCATCAGATATGTTTATCTTCAGATAAATGTATAACATAATACAACCGTTATCACTCTCCTTACTTTCTTTGTTTACAAAGAAAGTTAGAAACTGGCAGGACCATAAAAGATACTCCATTCACGGTCATGTAATGTTAACAGGAGCGTATAAATGCTGTTATACACCAAATAAAATGAAATTGCATGACAATAAAATTGGAGTATCCTTGGATACTTGTATATCCTTGTATTTCCACTGTATTTTTAATATATTTGATGTCATTAAAATCATAATTATGTGATGATTAGCACAATTTAGAATTTCCTATATTCTGTGGACAAAAACACATTCACCTGTAATAACATTTATAATGGCTGTCACAGCTGATTGGTACCATTTTTATATGAGGATAAGCATTATTAAAACTATTCAAGTTTTCAAATTGTAAATGTCCATCAATTTTAGCAGTTTTGTACTAATCTGAGAGTTGACTAAGTGCCTCTTGAACGAAATTATTTCAAATATACGTCTCCTGATTATCAGCTGTGATTTGCTACGACCAGTGTAAAATTATTGTTGCCTAGAAGCATGTTTATACAGTTGCCAATGTTATTTTTGGCAGCTCCAAAAACCGCCTGGAGTCTGTCTGCTTGGTTGTTAACTCTTTTCGAGTTTATGTTCTTCTCTTACTTATTGGGAAAGACATTTTTGTAATTTTATTGACTTGGTTGGAACATGACCAAGGGTCCTTGCAGTAGTTACCCAAGCATCCCTTTCCCCCTGCAGGTCACTATCCTCTTTGCACCACATCACCCTCTCCTGCTAAAGCCAGTTATAGGCAGCACCTCAGCTGTGTTTACTGTCCTCTCCTCTACTAGAATTTGTGAACCATGTGCAACCTCTTATTTTCAAGGCTCCATTGAACTTATGGCAAAGCTCATTAGTCTGGGATATTCCTGCATCGTGTATTATTGCTTCAGTCTGGGTTCAGTCTTGCTTGGCCTGTTGTAAATGCTGTAAACAGCACTGCAGAGTGCCACACTTACAAGAGGTTGCCGCTCCAAGTGGCTCAAAGGCACATGTGTGTGGAATACTTATTGGTTCCTCTGTCAGCTTACATTTCCCAGTCAGATGTGTAAAATGTTGGTGCATTGCAGTTCCTCTTTTACCCTGAAAGTACTTTGCAAAAAAACCCAACAACCGTAATTTTTCTTATTATTGCAGACTAAGAGCATCAGATTTGCCTCACTGGACTTTTGAGAAATTCTCAGTTTTGTAGTGAATTTAACTTAGGTTATCATCTTGATAACTGTCTCCCCTGTAGTGTCAGTGCATGCCTAGTCTATAGCTACTTTCATTTTCACTAAACTAAGAACATTTTTATTAGGTTTGAAAGAAGTCCTGATGTGGTGACAATAGGAATTTCACTTCAAGTTATCAATAATAACCGTTCTGAAACAGCTTACTACATAATGCTACAAGTACTGTATAAGTACTACAAAGTAATGATCAGTGGTGGATACTAAACTCACACCATATTGATTAACCTATTTCCTATTTTTGTAATAGATGATTTTATTTACCCTGACTGTCTTTTGAGGGTAAAGATACAGTATATTGTAATATTGACAATTTACTTCAAATGGCATGGATTTAGTTTATGGCACATTGACAGTTGATTAACTTTTTCCTACCTTTTTATTTATTACTTCATCATCAGTCATGGTGATGTAGGGAATGAGATGGAGGTTTATAGAGTTATTAAGAGTTTCTTTACCCATTTTTACCGGTCTTCTTGGCACATCATGTGAATTAACAGAATGACTACTCTTTGTATCTGCTGCCATCTCATGGCTGCTAGCTGCACAGTACAAAGTCAATGTCTGCTTCTTCAGTGAACTGCTGCCTTACCTGTTACTGTGACATCTGTAGTACTGCAATCAGAAAGAGACAGATACATGTAAGACAATTGGAGTTGGAGGTCTAATGCTGTCCTGCCTGCTTGTTGTTCACTGTGTGGCTTTGATCTTAGGATATTTTAAAGGGAATTTACAGTATTTCTGGTAAATTGCAAGTGCCCAGTTCTCCCTCTACAATAGAACCACGTTGTCCTGGGCATCCAAAACAAATGTGTTTTTGTCTGAAGCTCGCTGATAAATGAAACATGAAGCAGCATGAAGAAGAAGAGGATAACATTTGGAAATAACTGTTGTGATATTGTTCTGTGTGTGTGTGTGTGTCTATGCTGCTGTGTTGAGGTCAGGAGCACTGCCAGAATGCCCTTACAGCTTGTGTTCTTGCCCAGGTCTCTCAATGCAATAAAAATTTGGGTTACTAAAGTATGTTCTCCTTTGATTTGACAACCCGGGTTTAAGCCCTGCGTATCCTGCTTATGCCCTGCTTAAACCCCAACTCTCCACCTGATCTAATTTGCTGTTCTTTAGCTGACCTGACACTGACCTCTATGTTTCTGTACATGGCTCAGTAGAGGATCACATAGTTATTTTACCACCATCAAAAGGGGAGAAATAGTTAATTCCTCCTTCATTGATCATAAACATAAGAAGTACTGATTTCATAAAAGGTATGTTCTTGTGTTTCACCTTAAACCCAGGTGTTTTCATAATTCTTTGTCAATAGGAGAGGAAGTTGCTGGAGTCTTCCAACTTAGTGTCAAGCTGCTAGGATCAGTATGCACACTAGGGGGTGCAAGTGCTCCAACACTGAGTATGGGGAGGGGGCTCGACCAGCTGATCACCTCCTCCTCCCCCTGAATCCATGGGTCTGGAGAGTCCTGAGCTCAGCCCTCAAGGTGCCCTTCTTCTCCTCCTCTCTGGGGTCACACTCATCAGGGCATCGCATAATAGAATCACAGCTGACTGAGGACATTATAATTTCAATACACACTTTTTACTCGAAAAACAGCCGCAAGTCAGGCAAAATGTGCTGTCACAGAAGTATTTTAGTTTAATGATGTATTTTTTATGGTGCATCTGCTCTTTAGATAGAAAAACAGCACAAAGAGTGACAGGAGGAATGAGGGGGGGGTGGAAGGGTAAGAGGGATTTGAACCAGACAAATTATGAGCACATCATATACACCCGATCATTAAAAGGAAGAAAGGGGGGGGACTACGAAAGGAGGGCGGTGGTTCATGCACACTGATATTTAATTTGTCATTGAGCTCCTGTTGCATCAGCTCTTGCCTTTCTGGTGACTGAGAAGCCAGTGACTGAGTAGCCAGTGCAATGTCTGCTTCGACGTTGCTGCAGTTTTGTGTTGCCAAAGGCATAGCCTCCATTGTAACCCAGGAGGTCATGGGGGAGATATAATATCTAGGTTATAGTAATATAATCTCTCACCCATGATCGTACCTACACATATGTATATATAGAGGGTGCAGTGAAGGGATAAGGATGTGTGTTTGTTTGTATGCATGTGCCCAGGGTCTTTTTAAGTAGGTAGACCTACATGCGGAAGGGGGGGCATGTCCCATCTGGTGTGTGTGTTTGTGTAGCATCCCCACACCCTGTCCATCACCAGATTAAGAGGCCATCTTCTGAGTCCATGACCCAGAATTCTTACCCACCCTCACACCCACACCCTCCTCCCTCTGTATATGCCGACCTCATGGGAGACATGGGGTGAGGTCTCCATTAGTAGGCCTGCCCCTGATGTGTGGCTGTGTTTGTTGCATTCATGGACCTGCACTGAAGAAAAATGGGAGATTAAGCTATGGTGTCAGCTGTGAATTTGAATAGGGGGTTAGAAGTGTTACTGGGGCACAGGGATACTCAGCCCACATAGGTTAAAAATGTCTTTCCATGTGGAAATGTCATTCACTCTGAATCTTTGGACAGAAATCGTAAATGGACTTCACTTATATAGCGCTTTTCAATCTTAACGGTTCCCAAAGCGCTTTTTACATAGGTACATATGTTGCATGTGTAGAGTGTCATCAGTGCAGTGGGGGAAATGTGAATGAGACCCAAAGCGATATTGGATTTTCTAGGCCAATATTAATATTTTTGAGTTTAGAAAATCGGATTATGATATACAGCATGTGCAGAGAATGACACATGTATGTATCCTCCTGAGATCCAAGGAATAAAGTATCTTCAATTTTAACTTTTTTGTCTCAGCATGAAAACAATGTTAGACCTCATTCCACCCAAACACATGAGATATCATTGGAAATGCCAGGATGTCCTCTATTTAGCACACCAGAATGTAGCTCAAATGAGTCAAAAGAGAGAGACCAAAAACCAATGTTCACTACAAAGGACATAAATGAATAGGCTGGGTCTCAGGAGGATATGATCGGCTGATGACACAATGATATACTGTAGGATGCACAAGAAATACACTTTTTGGCGTCATTTTGGCCACTCATGCTTGTCGGCATATTCTGAAATGGATTCTGAAATAGTTTTAAACAATCAATAACCCTGAATCTCCATATCTAAGTGTCCCCCCTTCTGCCCATATATCCATCTGCTTTACCTCTTTCACTCCTTCAGCTCCCCATTGCTGCCTCTGACTCCCCCTGGAACCACTCTGTTGTCGCCAGTACACCCATCCAGACTATCTCCTTAGGCGCTGACCCACTCGGGGCTTTGTGTGAATCCAGGTCACACCCAGTGCAGAGGACCCAGTTTGTCTTGTTTGTTAAAGCAAGCAGTGCTGGAGGCCTTTCCATGCTGCTAAACCTCCACAAACACCATTCAGCACCAAAGAATGGTCGAACTCTCTGTGTTAACAGGGGATGTTATGGATCTTCTTTGACGTCCGAACAATAAGATATGGCTGCATTTAAAACCTAAGCAACAAAAGAAGCTGCCTCAAGTAACAGACTGTGTATGCTCATGTGTGAGTGACGTCTTTAATCACCCCAGTAGAACAGAGCGTGCTTTTCTTCCCTTTTTCAGTACCAATTACCATCATTGACAGTGATAAATTTTGATTTTGACACGTTGGCTTTCACGCAATGTTTTCGCCCCATGCTCTGACAGCAAGGAGGCTTGTTTGCACCAGATCTGGAGAAATAACAACGCAACATATGGGGCTTTATGATCGAATTGTAAGCATCCAAATACTTTCACTTTAATGGAAAGCATGCCCCATCAAGTAGGGTGTGGGAGGCAGCATCTAAAAGCCATTAACGACCAGGCTTCCACTGAATCCTTAATGACTACGTGTTGAAAATAATGCGTCCAGAACTGCACCAGTGTTTGAAATGATTGTTGATCAAACGGGAAAAAAATGGCAAATGGTGCCCTTTGGCTTTCACTCTGTTTCCAAAACTAAACAGCATTTGTCTGAGAGACAACTGTGTTTTGCATGAATAATTCCTTCACCTGATTCTTTACCATCCTTGGGGGTAATTTGGAAACGAATCATGAAATTTCAAGTTATCCATTTTATTTTCCTCAAGTGTCTACTCCCATTAACACTGAAATTAAGCTATAATCCATTGTATAGTAAATTGAATAAATTGGTTTGGGGATTTAGGACGTATCTTATTTATGAGGTGATTGTGCCCTGTGGCAAGCCACATTTCTCATTTCAAAAAAGATTATGGTTCCCGTAGTGATACGATAAACAGGCCATTATGGGGCTTCTTTGGTAAACCTTGCAAACTGAACTGGGTTTTTTCCTCCCTGTTGTGTAGCACTAATCCATCTCCCTGTTTAGTGCATGTAACAAGACAACACTGTTATCAGACCCTTTCAATTATCATGTGTACTCCAGGCTAAATGATTATGTGTGCTCAAAGCAGAAACATCTATCCCTGCTTTGGGACTGAATATTAAAGTGGGCCTATTAAAGTTACATTATTTGTACTCATTTTCATGATGTAACTTGGGTAAATGGGAGTGCTGGAACAGAGATACTGGCATGAAAATCCATTAAGGGTCAGTGGGGAGAGGAAGGTGGGAGCTGCTCCTGGGATAACGATGGGGAGTCGGGAACATGTAGCAGAGGTAAATTGGCCTAATTGGCACTTTTGGCCATCTTGTCACATACCTGCTTAATTGGCATGGCGAGAGGTCGGGGAGAATATAAGCAAGAGCTCTGGAGCGGGTGGCTTACGCCAGCAAATGTGTGAGAATCGTGTTTGTGTGAGTGTCGGCGGGGATTGACGGAGTTCAGAAAGCATCTTTTCGAGAACCAGAGAGACATTAAGAGCGTCAGCTCATCAGCATAAGGCATTAAACATTTAAGCTGACCTACAAAGGCTGACAGCTCCCTTCAGTCACACCCATCACCTCTTCTCCTTCTGCTTCATTTCCTCTGCTCCCATCAAGCAGTTCCCCTCTGCACACATACACACACTCAGGCACATCAGCTCTGTTTTCTTTGGTTGATAATGAGGACTTGGCAGGGGCAAACTAGAGAAATTGGTGGTTTGGATGCAGAATGAGGGACGTTGGGGTGTGCTTTTGTTAAAATAAGAGGGACTCCTTAGGTTTTAGACTAGTGGCAAACCTGATGCTTTTTGTACTGTCTCCCTTCAATCTACCACTCCACCCTTGCTAAACAAGAGGGATAGCTTTTATGACCTGCTTTTTATTTTGCAGAAAAAGAAAACAGCATTGCCTACTTCTGGTATTAGCAGTCTCCTCTTTGCCAACAGCTAGAATTGTCAAGTAGCTTTTGAATCTCGTCAATTTGAGTTTCAGAGGAGAATTTTATTGTTAAATGAAGGTCTAAATGCTACATCCAAGGCCTTTGCCTCCTAACAAGAATAATGTCTGGGAAAAATCCAGTGTTATTATAAAGAAAGGATTCTCGCAATTTGTCCAATGAAATGGATGCATTTTTCAATCTAAATCTTAATTTTTCTTTAAAGGCATTGGCATTAATATATCAGTAGCTGCACTCCAAAAACACCAAAGTCTGCCTTCACAACTTTGAACTCCTTGCGCCATGATTTAATGCAGAAAGTACTCCACGAAGATGCAGCAGCTGTAGCATTTACTCATGCAGCACTGTGGTTTTTAGGGAAACAAATGGGAAAGATGTGGACTGTTTATCATGATCGACTGCAGATGTCTTTTTGTGGCCAGTGCACTCTGCTGTGGAAATGGTTTGGGCAGTGAAAGAGGGAAGAAAAATACAACAAGGATAAAAAGGGGAAATGAGAGTGTCTCTTGGTCTGTCTCTCTCTTTCTCTTTCTTTCCTCGGTCCATCGGTGGTCTGTAATAGATGTGATGGAAATTGATTTCCAGGTGAATTATTTCATGTGCCACTCAGTCTCAGGGAGACAACAATCTTCTCCCACCCCCCCCCCCAGAGAGGCCTGCGTGACTCTCAGGCTGTACTTTGCTGTGCGTCTTCCAAGGACTGCTTTAATTGCCCATTTCAATATTCTGGACTGTTTCCGTTCACCTCAAGCCTTCCTGCTCAGCGTTGAGCACTACCTGTCTATTAGGCAGCTGATTTGGTGATCGATAAGATGGAGAGCAGTGAAAGAGCAAAGCTAGAATCACTAGAGAAAAAGAACGATTTTAAAGGGCAAGGGAGCCCAAATCATTTCTCTTTCTTTGCCCCAAAGCAATCTCGATCCTTCCATCTACAAATCATCGCCTTGTTAATCCCCCCCTCAAATCTTATCCTTCTGGGTAAATGCCAATGCCATTTTTGTGAGTTTTAGAAGAAAAACTTCCACAAGAAAATACACTCTGTGAATGGGCCCTTATCATCAGCATCGCCCTCTGTTTTCCTGGGACCTGATCAGACCTTGGGGTCATTTTCTTTGTTTCTTTTTTACAGAGGCAAAGCAGAAGCTAAAAGGCTACAGTGTGCTTTATCGACAACAGAGGAAGGTGGTCGATGAGTCAACATTATTGACCTGGGGATATGGGACTGAGCAAAGATAAACTCTGCTGAGGGGATGATCAAGCTTACTCTTAAGTTATATCTTGCATCATCAGCTATTTGGGCTTTGAAGAAAAATCCTGCTTTGAGCCAAGGTCAGACATCTAGGCTTTTCAGGTGGTGCTATATTGTACATGTCTGAGTATATTCTACTGTATAATACATATGTATTATACAGCTCTGGAAACAATTAAGACACCATTGCAAAATGATCAGTTCTCTGGCTTTACTATTTATAAGTATGTGTTTGAGTAAAATGAACTTTGGAAAATTTGGAGTGGTCTCTTCATTTTTTCCAGAGCTGTATATTTAAATTAAACGAACACTTTTTATGCAGAGTATAGCACCAAGTCATGTAAACTTCTGGGATATTGATCTGGTCAGTTAAGTAGCAGAGGGTGTTGTTAATCAGTTTC
>JAVQJF010000623.1:0-25739 GCA_036023855.1 Gadopsis marmoratus
GTCTTTAGCCATCCATCCTGTCTGAACCATCCCATAATGCAGGTGGTTTGGTCCATTTACCACGAGGATTAAAAAAATAAAATACAGCTGCTGCTCTGAGTCTGACAATTGAATTCAGTTCAGTTTTATTTATACACTGCCATATCATAACACAATTCATAGCATAGCACTTGTTCATATAGAGCAGGTCCAGACCGACAATTCCACCATGAGCAGCAGCAGGAGACAGTGGCCTAGGAAACACTCCCAGTTGCTCGGCTGTCTGGCAGGATGTAGTCAGTGTAGTGTAAGTCAGTGTAGACGGTCTGCCCCTGCAGATTTGAGCTTTTAGCCTAGCCAAAGCTTGCAAGCTACAGGTAGCTGCTTACTTTATTTCTATGTTAGGGCCCAGTAGGTTTTCTTTCATGGCGACGCTTCTGTTTGCTCGTGAGCTGGATCTTCCTGGACCTGATGCACAGGTTCAACCAGCAGGGACCGGTCGATAATCCCGCTCTTGTAGCAACAGTTGAAAGAGCGGGAGTTCAGTTTGGGTTTTATGTTGAATGTGCAGCAGCTAATCATCTCACTCTACATCTGCATTATCATTACGTTGAAAAATATAACTGTTGGATTAAATTGCTAAATTGAAATAATTAATTGTGTATCTCTTTTGTGCATTTCTTTACGCTAATATTTAGTTGTGTTAAACTTATAACAGGCTCCACAGCTGGCAATTTTATTTAAAATGAACATGACAAAGACCATAAAACCAAATGAAATTTATTTTTGCAATTTTCATGTGTTTTTTTCAGTTTGTGAATTATTTAGTTAAATTATTTCCCTGTAGTGACACCAGTAGCCGTTGCTGTGAATTGTGCTTGTGTGTGTTTTTAAGTCATCGTGGATGTCTTACTTATTGATAAAGAGCAATATCCAAATATATGTACACTTTGTGCAGCAATGTAAGGGTGGAAAAAGAAGCAATGATGAAATAGCATTTTGTTCAGGAAACCACAGTGACTACAGCTTAGCCACCACGCTGCTGGTTATAACAGTTAAAAATAGATTTTTACCCTAATTTATGTACATTTCTCTGCACAACTTGACATTAATGCCTCTTGCACATTAACCTACTGATCAGGATTTCAGAAACAGTCCTGCAGTTACATGTTGGCTAACCCGCAGTTTTCTCACTGGCTAATGTTAGCGTAGCTGCTTAGCATCAGCTTTCCAGCTCGTCAGGTTCACTGTGCAGCTTACTTGTATCTTCAATCACAGAAGCAGTAAATCTGTCACTGTTGTAGCTGCTGGCTTGTCTTTTCTTCATCAGTTGAATAAAGCGACTCTGTACGTCACTCTGTGGTTCATGACTCGGTCACACAGCACTCACAGGTAGTCGACATCTGTGGGATCACCAAAGTACTTTTGAAGACGCAACCCGATTGTCTTTACAGGTATTTCTGTTAGCTGCTCATAAACCTGAATTTAATTTCTAATTTCAATCACTTGGCTTCTTAACCCTTTATCATGTGTAACCCTGAGGCCTTAAATCCAGAGGTTTAAAGGAGCTTGAGTTTAAATTCTGGGATGTGTGAAGAAATTACTGCATCATTAACACATTTTGATGCTTTTATAATGTGAGAATCTCCACCTGTGGCAGCTTTCACTCATCTTTATGAGAGATGAGTCATTAAAAGCATCATTAACTTCACCAAGTTGAGTTTCATTCTGATCAGTTGGATCTCTGATGCTCTTCAGCCTCCTCTGTGTCTGTCTGGCCTTTTCTGCTCATCACATGGTCACAGCGCCTCCCACAGGCTGGAAGACATCATTGCAGCTTCAGACCCCAGCCAGATCAGTGACATCCCTAACATTTTACTAAACATGTTTATTCATTCATCTTCACCGCTGCCTGCCTTGTGTATGAGCTGAATTTTAGTAACACTGCATTCAAAGCTTCAGATATTTCTCATAAATCAGCAGAAGGTCGTACAGACTGTGACGTCTGTGCTTCACTGTAACCTGTGGTCAGTTCTGAGTCCATCAGCTCAGATGACACTGAACTGGTTCTGAGCAGGTTCTATCATCAGGGAGCTCCAGCAGAGGGCGACAGGCTGCTATTTTCTGTGGTGGCAAATATTTCTACCTTCCAAGGAACAAAACCAGTTAATTATATACTTTAAACCTTGATTATTGTCAAATGTGCCAAAAACCAATGCGTTCTAAATCTTCAGGTCCACCTGAAATCCCATTTAGTCTCTTTACTGACGTCAACGTGTTTTTTAAATGTATTTTTAATAGGTTTGTCTTATTAAAGGGGGGCGTGTCCCTGTGTGTTTGATTGGCAGCAGCTGGCTGAGCCCCAGCAGGGGAACGAGGGACAAAGCTCCATGTGAGGGACAGATGTAAGGACCACAGCAGCGTCCAACCGGACTGAAGGGACATTTGCAGGAACTCGCCTGAAATTAGCCGTTAGCAGCGCTCAGTGATACAACACTGACCTCACCGCTTGATGCGATGGTTTCTGATTTTCTTCTCTGGAAACAGAACACAGGACAAGAGCTTTACAGAGCACATGTTGCTGTAGTGAAAAACATAATTCATTTCATTTGGACTCTAAGTCAAGTCAAGTCCACGCAAACAAAAAACACTCCAGCAGTCAAATTCACACAAATAATGGTTTTCTTTGCGATCCGCCTGAACGCACCTTTAAAACTGTTTTACCTGAGGATATGAACAGAAGACATGAACATGTCAAACAGACTGATGAAAGGAGCTAATCTGAGTACGTTTAGATTCACATCAGTATCCCGGGTTTTGATCCTATTTGGGAAATGATGTTTACATGGAAACCCGGTTCAACAGTATCCAGGTTTCCCTTCATGTGTGTCTTGATTCCTCGGCGTCTCTCGTTTCTCCACCAACAGAGAAGAATCAGAAACCTGGATCAGGTGTTTACATGCCATGCTGTCTGAATGTTAACTGGGATCCTCCAAAAACCCTGATCCTAACCCGGATACTCGTGCACGTATGAGAACACATATTATGGCCTGGAGGCTCGAGGAACAGATCTGCAGATACGTTTTGGGACCGATGACCTCTGGTCTGGAGAACAGTCCTGGTCCCCATCTATCAGTCTGACCCCGATTCCAAACGCTCAGCAGGTGGTGTTTGGTGTCTGCGTGGTGTTTTCAGCAGAACACTGTCTTCATTCTGAGAGCTGCTGCTGCTTCCTGACCCAGTTTCCCTGCTGGGTCCCCTTCATGCAGACAGATCAGCATGTGCAGGCAACACTTTCCTCCTTACTCGTCATGTTTATTGTGACTGCGAGCGTTTCCTGATCCACGACACCAACTAACCTCGTTATGATTCCGCTCACATCACCTGCTGATGTTTGATCGCACACTGCAGGTGTTTTATTCAGAGAACATCAGTAAGTGCGTTTCCATCCACCAGTTGTTTTCCCGCTTAAAAGTTGCTGTTTGAACAAAGGCACAATGTGACGAAGTGCAGTGGAAAACCTGATGAATGAATCCATGAAGCCTGCGAGTCCAAGTGAAGGGCTGACACATGTCGAGTGTGTTGGAGTGAAGAGGAGGCTGTTACCTTCCTCACAGAACCCTCTCACCTCCATCGTGTTCTCCACATGGTTTTCCAGATTATCTTTTGGAAACGTGACGTACCTCATTGTTGTTTACGTCCTGAACTCAGGTCACAACATCTTTACTGCAGTTATTTTATTCTGATGAAATATGAAACAGGAAGAGCAGTAACTGGTCCGTGCGTCTGAAGGTTTTACAGACGCTAACACACATAATGTCGTGAGCTACGAGGCAGGATTTTAGGATTTCACATAACAATGTAAGCTCCTATAATGAGCCCATAGAGACGCGGTGTCTCACGTAGAGTTTGCAGTGACCTTCTGTTCCGACAGTTTGTGGAGGAGGTTTATCTGCTGGACTTCTTCTGGGGAAACGTGCAGAGATCCGACTTCAAATGGGGTCTGATGAAGATTAATCATCAAACCTTTTGGACTTCAGGAGCCAGAGACTCAGTTAAAACTGGAGAGCAGGAGATAATTAAGAGTATGATGATAAAAGGAGGATTATTGTAGAATATCTCCGTTTGTCTGTTTCCTCTCTCAGACGCTTTGTTAAGACCTGTGTGCTTCGGTGTTTGGCACATGTCTGTGCATATATATATATATATATATATATATATATATTATATCTTTTTTAACACAGTGGTTCGTAGAACAGGGATACATCTGAGGCGTCGTCTGTTTCACAAATGATTTTTATCAGTTTTTTATCTCTAACTGTTGCTTATTTTACTGGACACTTAAAACACCTTCAGCCCTGAGAAGGTAACATCACTGTGTGGAGCCAACCGTTCCATCGATGTTCATCAGAGTTCTCCTGTAAGCAGCATGTTAATGTTCTGGTCCTGATGGTGCTGAGACCCAGAAAGTGAATGATGCTCCATTAATGATTATGGGTTTTAAATGTGGTACCTGGTCCTGCCTGGAGCAACTTTACTGCCAAGACTATAAACTAAAGGGAAAACATTCTGTCCAACGTTAAGTTCGACTCTTTATGTCAGATTTCCCTCCACCTGTCCACCGGGGGGACCGGGGACCCTGCCCGGGCCCAGCGCACCTGACCATGGCCGCGCCAGCGGCGTCATCCCCGGTACCAGACGGTAAGAAGAGGCCGCTGCTTCAGACTGGCAGACCTGGTCCAAGCCCGGCTCCGGGGACCAGAGACAGCACCGCGGGACAAAGTGAAACCAGGAGACAGAGCGGGGATAGAAGGCCGGGGTCCGGGTCTAACGTGGCCGACATGGAACCGGGGATCTTCGGCACCAGAGACGGAGCTTTTATTAATACTGGACCTCCTCCTCCTCCTCCTCCTCCATCATCATCATCACCACCATCCCACCACACACCTCCGCCGTTCAGCCAGTTCATCCACCACCTGCGGCAAACCCACAGCACCAGGACCCACAGCACCAGGACCCAGCAGGGCCAGGAGCCGCGGGGAGCCGGCAGCGGGGCCCGGCGTCATCATGGAGGGACAGAAACGCTCCTCCTGGTGGGGAACAGCCGAGCGGAGGAGCACCAGCTGAATAACGAGGAGGAGGAGGAGCGGATGGACGCCAGCCTGGGATCAGACGCCAACCCTCCTCCGAGCGGGACCAGCTCTCAGTTTAATCATTATTATGGGAATGGAAGAGGAGGGCCTTGCTTTGATCAACATGGCGGACAACAAAGCCCAGGGACCGGGGTAAGAGCGGCGCAGTCGGTACACGGCGCCATGGATCAGGTTCAGAACTCCCACGACGGCTACAACAACCCGCATAACCACTACCCGAACTACCGACCCGGCTTCGGGACTGGTGGATATGGAGGCATGATGAGTCCGTCCCGCCAGGGGAGCAGCCCGACGGGCCCGGGCAGCTCGGCCGCTGCCAGCCACAGCAAAGCGGCTCTGACTGCTAGCAGCGGCCCGGCTGGAGGCGGAAACAACGGAGCGTTTCAGCGGTTCCCCGGACAGAACCAGCAGCAGCAGCAGCACCACCCGTCCGGAGCGACGCCGACGTTGAATCAGTTATTGACGTCTCCGAGCACGATGATGCGGGGTTATGGAAGTGGATATCCGGACTATAATAATCCTTCCGCACAGCAACAGCCGAGCCCGGGGCTGGTTAAAGACATGGGCTCCCAGTTCGGCTCGGCCGCTCATGGCTGGGGAGGGCAACAGAGGGGTCACCCGGGAAACAACGCGCAGAGCAGCGGCAGATCTCAGGTGAACAGCGCTTTACGGAACGATGGCGCGTCGTTGTTAGCTGCTAACGAGCTGCTCTACGCTGCCAGCCTGCGTTACGACACACCGTTAGCCGCCATGCTAACCCAAAGAGCTAACGGCAGATGCAGATTTTATACAGCTCGACACACAAATGTGGACATTTGACAGTAACGTCATCAGGGGTTCGCCCTCAGCCAAGCGGCCGCATGTGCAACAGTTAGAAACGGCCGCACGGGTTCACAGTAGTCGGCGAAGTGAGTGTTTCGACTCCGTGTCCAAGGTGACTCCGTTTTTAGCTCGCTAGGCTAAGCTAACGTTAGCATGTCAGCTACAGTTAGCCGCGCCGCGCAGGCCTGAAGAGGCGCCGTGAGGGCGGCTCTGTTGTGAAAGTAACGTTTAAAGTTCGAGATCACCGAGCGACACGGTGACAGTCGACGAGCTGCGGCTCCGGTCGACTCCCATCGATTTATTGCTTCACATAATGTGCTAATTATCTGCCGGTGTCATCGGCCGCTGAGTTGTTTCCACAGCTGTTACTCTGTCGGGGGGGGGTCTGTCTGTCAGCCGCTGGTCGGGCTTCACCTTTGCTGGCAGGGAGCCCGCTGTGGCTCCATCTCCCCACAGGAGGCCCCTGACCTTCACACATGCAGATTAGCCATGTGCCCAATACCAGCGGCTGCCCGGGCCTGCTGGAGGCCCCGGTGCTGGAGGCCCCGGTGCTGGAGGCCCCTGCGTGGCTCCTGTCCCCGGCCAGTCCTGCTCCATGTCGGGGACCACTGCTCATCAAATGCACTGTTTGAGTTTGCTGTAAGAAAGCAGCTTTCTGCACCACTTATCGCGTGTAGGGCTTCAACTGATGATTATTTACATTTTAGATTCGCCTGCTGATTATTAATCGTTTGGACTAAAACATCCTGGAGCCCAACGTGACGTCGGTGCCTTGTTCTGTCCGAAACACACAAATATTCAGTCTACTGCAATACGAGAACAGCAATTGAGAACCTGCAACTATCACTGTTTTATGATTTTTGCATGAAAAGTGACTTGTGATGATGACTAAAAAGTTTCCGTTCAGTAGGTCTGGTAAGATTTCGACTGGAGTCACAGATCGAAGTCTCATCACAAAACCCAAAGACTCTTCGTTTACTGTCAGACAGGACAAAGAAAAGCAGCAAAACCTCCCAGTGAAGAAGCTGAGCTGTTGGTTTAAAGTCGGCTTAAATACCAGATAAACCAAAATAACTTCTCGTATTGATTCCTACAAAAAGACTTCGGTATGAACAGTAAAGCAAAACCTGTCATATGTGACACACATCGTATGGACCGATCCAGTTTTTGAATAAAGATATATTTAAGTATTGACTGAAACCTGGGAGAATCTGACAGGAAGTGTCACTGATGCTTTACGAGACTCTTCTGTTTACATCCGCATTATTGATCAGCTGTTTTCCAGCATGGCCGTCCTCTCTGACAGCTGCTTGTGTTTTGTGTTTCCTGTCCGTCAGCTGACTGATGATGGAAACGTGTCGTCCAAAGAGGAGATTAAACGACAGGATTCAGGGATAGACACTAATATATTCAAGCACTGGCCACCGAGCCTCTAAATTTGGCGGCCAAAGTACTTTTTTGGTGGTCAATCCACACAGCCTTCCGTAACTATGACACCTCAAGAAATGAAAAGACATGAACAGAATGAAAATATATTTTTAGAATAATTCATTTAAATTGGAAACTCAAGTTCTTTGCGAGCTCACAGTCTATTTCCTAAGGAATCTGATGTTTGTGGAACTGTAACGTTGCTTTGGCGAAGACTCGCAGTATAGAGATGAAACTTGGGGGCCACAGGTGGGAACCCTGGGATTAAATATGTGTGTCTGGACCTCGTGATGTGTTTACTGTCCTCCACGAGGCTGGGCGATTAGCAAACTGCGCCTCCTCTGGGAGAAGCGGTATTCGTCCTGCTCGCTGGCATTAAACCACATCACGGTGATAGAACTCTTCTCGTGCTGCGTCACAGTCGGAGGTCGGAATTTCCCAGTTGAAACGTTTCCGACTTCCGACCTCCTGAGTGTTCCAGGCGCACGACACCAAACGTAAACGAGAAACATGGCTGACCGTGACTTTCCGTTCACAGTGAAGCTGCAGCAAGAAAACGTGTCTCATCAACCAATCACCTCTCTCCTCCAGGTGCCGCCCATCGACCCGATGGCGATGAAGCGCTCTCAGCTGTACGGTATGAGCACCAACCCATACTCCCAACAGCAGGGGGCGCCGTACTCCGGCCAGCCCTACGCCTCTCCCGCCCCCCACAGATACCCGATGGGGATGCCCAGCAGAGGGCAGATGGGGATGGCAGGGATGCAGTACCCTCAGCATCAGGTAGGAGGCGCTCTTTAAAACAGCTTAATCTCCTCCCACACTACTTAGAGTTTGTACCTCATGATGCACTTTTTCTGTAGCTTCCTGTTTATTGTAGTTTTACTGCAAGTCTTCTGTTGTTTAGTTGTAGTTTTTTTTGTACTTTTAGTGTAGTAATTACTGTAGTTTAACTGTGTTCTGCAGCTCCATTGTAGTTGCTACAGTAGTTTCTGTGTAGCAGCCTCCTCCACCCCCAGCAGAGCTGCGAGCGGCGCCCGCGGCCTCAACTGGTGCCGCTGCACTTGTTTCCAAAGAGTCTGAGCCGGTTGTTTTGGTCGTGACAGCGTCCTTCTGATTCATCTGCAGCAGCATCACCTCGTCTCCGTGCACGAGCCGCTCGGAGGACAGCAGCTGTTGGCCGGGCCGGGTCAGGCTATTCCTGGTGCAGACCGGGCTGAGGTCTATTTTGAGACTCTGCTTTGGGTTTACTGACGCTGCCTCTGATACGTCGTCTACGAGAACAGGGAACGACTTTTAGCTGCAATCGGTGTTCTGCTGTTGGGTGAACTTTGGGGTGAAATGTGTGATTTGAGTGAGTGACGTGCTTTCTGATTGGCAGAGCGGTCTCAGATGTGTCGGCACAACACGGTTTGGTTCTTTGTTTGAACTCTGCCAGGATCTTGTCTTTTCTAGTAAAAGTTAAGACGTGTTTTAAACGCTTGAGGAGCGCCGGACTGCAGCGTCCTGCCCCCTGCTGCTGAGAGGATGTCTGGTGTTCTCTGAGGTCGCAGGTGACTCACGTCAGGGTTTTCTTCTCCCTGCTTCGATCCTCTGACGTTACAGTAGGGCTGTCGGGTTGTCACGTCTGCTCGCTGAGACTGGCACGGAGTCTCGGAGGCAGAGCGAGGGAACGTAATGGCTTCCCTGTGAGCGGGGGGCCCAGGTGGCCCCGGGACTCCTCCTTTATTAACTCCGATTCCAGATGAAATGGAACGTGGGCCCGTCGGCTTTCCCCTGCTGCTTATGCTGATTCTGGATTCAGCAGGATTCTCGTTCACACGGCAGGCTTTTATGTTTTAATTCAATCTTTGGCCTGAATTCATCCTCTACATTCAAACGGAACCAAACTGCCCTTTTAATTGAAACAATTACAAATATGTGTATTTGCATTTCTGAGTTCCTATCGGCAGGAAACCGGCCACCACGTACTACTGACTAGCGCAGTATTGTTTTTCATAGTAGTATGTAGTATGCTAGGCCAGGCTTAGCCGGCTTCTAGTTTTGGGAGTTGTGTTGGTGCATCTGCGTGACACAAAGACAGAAAGCAGCCAGAGGGTCTGGTCCGTGCAGGAGCTGCTCCTCGTGCAGGGAGTCCTGCAGCCGCTCGGAGCTCCGCTCGCAGCTCCGCCCGTCTCAGATTGCTCTGAGGTTGCATCGTATTGCAGCCTGTGGCGTTTCATCCCAGAGGGGTGAGGCTGTGCTTTCAGGGGGATAATGATCTGAGGAGGGAAGCTCTGTGGACGCACTGTAGTGGGTTCAGTCCTGATTTAGTCTGGCCACCTTAATTAAGGTGGTGTGAATGTTAAGGTGGAGGTGTAATTTGAGCAGTTGGCTTCAGTGAAACAGAGCAGAATGATGAAAATCTGCAACTGGTTTTCTTTTCGTTCCTACAGTTTAAATAAGGAGGTGTGAAGCTGGTGTCAGGTGTAAATGTTCTGGCAATTTAACTCGTCTGATGAAACGATTCTTCTGCGTCATGAAGGCTAGATGTAAAGTCTGCAGCAGCTCGACCTGTTCCTCCTTTAGAAGATCAGTTCGTCTCTTGTCCTGCAGAGCTGATGGGACGTCTGAAGGTTTTAAACCTCCGTGATGATCATCATGTGAGACTCCAGCTCAGACACTGACAGTACGGAGGTCAGAGGTCAGACTGTCCCTGCAGATCATCCAAATCATGATATGGAGGTTTTCTGCACATTCAACAAGCTGAATTCTCAGGATTTTTCATGAATACACATATTTAGGTCACTTTCCAGGAATACAGCAGAGAAACAGAAAGCGGGAAGTACTATTGTTACTGAGGCTGCACAGTCCTCTAAACCAGGGGTACCTGGACCCAGAGGGGTTCTCCTGCAGGCACCAGGGGAACGTGGGAAAAATGTCCACGTATTTGTGTTTAAGATAACACGTGTGCTGCTGACCTTTATAGTTGTCACAATACCTTAGCAGCTATGGCAGTCTGACTGCACAGCACGTGCCTCAGTTTCCCAGCAGCATCAGTCAGCTGGACGTGGATTCAGATGCAGGACGACTAGCTGGAAAAAAGACAACGAGAAGCTGAAAGTGAAGAAACTGTTTCTGTCAGTAAAACTTTGAACAAAAACCATAAAGCCATCGCTTCTGTTAGTTTCATGTGAGGAAGGTTCCGGCCTCCTCATCGCTCCACCCACATTTGATGTTTTCAGCCCTTCACTTTGACTCACAGGCTTTACGGAACAGCATTTATTCATCAAGTCTGCTTTAACCACACGCCAGCATTTTTGCTGTGTTTTGAAGGTTTTTTACCGACTGGAAAATGTGTTTATCTTGACGAGTCAACTCTTAGTTTTGGCGTAACGGTGATGGATGGAAACACGCATCCATCTGCGTTTTCTTTTGCCGATTTTCTTGAAATTCCATTAAACTGGGCTGCGTTTTGGATGGAAACCTGAGCGTTGTGACGGTCGGGCTGCGGCGAGCGAGCCTACAGGCGAGACACGTTTTACTGATGGCTTCTGTTTCTGTGTCCTCAGATGGGTTCTCAGTACAGTCAGCAGCAGCAGAACGTGGGTGGTTACTGTCAGCCGGGTCAGCCGCCGTACTTAAGCCCACCGCAGCAGCAGCAGCAGCCCGCCGCCCCAAGCCAACCGCCGTACATGCAGCCCCGCCCACTGCCTCAACAGGTACGACTGACAAATCTGTCCGATAAAAGCCTAAAAAAACAAGATTGCGAAAGAGACGGAACAGCTGCAGCAAATGACCACAACAACCGGAAGCTGAGAAAACGGGGATTGCTCAGAGGCCACTGTTAGAGAGAGAGTTCGGTATTTAACAGTTGACACTGGAGGACTGTAAGACAGTCCGACTCCGCTCAGCGAGACTCTGATCTTCGGCCTCTCTCGCCCCGTCGCCGGGTTCCTGTGTTTTTCTGGACCAGACTGAAATAAAAGCGTGCGTTTGTCGAAGCCTCCGGAGAGTTTAAAGTTTCTGCTTCTCTTGCATCATCACAAAATCCCTTCAGCAAGGTCGAGGGCTCCCCGGCTGCTTCACAAAGACACTCTGACCTGCTGCAGAGACGACGCTCCTCATCATCAGACTAGTTAAGATCCAAGAACCCGGCTGTGTGCTGTTGTCTGTCGGCAGCAGCAGAGGGAATCATGTCCCCGGCTGCAAGGACTGAAGACAAACGGCCCTTTGGTCGATCTGAGGTTCTGCTGTTTCCTGTCTGAGACCACATTTACCCTCAGTGTCGTCTCACAGAGTTGAATCACTGCAGACGTTTAACAGGGCAGCTCAGCCTAATGTAATCGATATATTGGTGAAATAGTAAGGTGGGTGTGTTTATGAGGTCCAGAAGAACAGGACCATGAATAAAGTCCAATCACGGTAATATAAAGTAGGGTTTCTCCTGTTGGCTGGACCACTTTGGGGACTACTGTTTCCTGGAACACACAGCAGTCGATTGGGACTGAACGTCTGCAATTGGGGACAAAATTGTCAATTAGATTTCAATAAAATCACGTTCAGCACGGTCCTGTCTTAAGATCTCAGGTGTCCTCAAAGTAAGCCCTTTGAGAAGTTTGTGTGTGCGACTGAAAGTTCAGTCTTGACCTTGGAAACAGAACAATGTACCCGCAAGGTCCATTTAGTAGCTGCTGTGGAGCTTTCAGACGTATCCCACTGTCGTCATCAGCTGATGGAGGATGTGGATCTTTACTCTGAGCTCCTCAAAGACGTCGCGTTCGTTTGGACCTGAAACGCAGCACCAGCCTCCTGATGAGGACCTCGTGAAAGGTTGAAAGCTCCAGAGCAGCTACTAAATGGAGTTTGGGAGGTTGGCTCGTCAAACGACATCAGCTCGAGTGAGAGTTGATGATCTGAGTGTTTGGTCTGTCTCGATGCAGGAGGTGCCGCAGGAGGCGTACGGGGGGCGGGGCCAGTCTGCCGCTATGACTCCTGGGAAACCAAACCACGAGGAGATGAGTCTGAGCCAACAGGAGAGGCCGTCCAGCCTGCCGGTGAGTCTGAACTCAGCAGGACATCCGTCGGCTCAGAGGAGAGACGGCTATGCTGTTTACACCCGAAAACAATACATTTAGAGACTCCGTGGCGATATGAGACGCAAAGCACAACAGAACTCTGTTTGTCACAAAATGGCCTCCACAGACGATGAAAAGGTGCAAATGGTAAACCTGCCTGTCTGCGCACTGTTAACCTTTTAATGTTGTTGGCTAAGATTCAAAAACCGAAGCCTGTGATTGGACAAGTTGTCAGTGACAGACTTTGCTGACGGATCAATAGCAGCTGCAGATGCATGAGGGCTTCGCACTGAAGACGAGGATGTAAAAGGAAACGGGAGCAGTTTTCTGGACCTTTCTGCAGGGACTAAAGAGCTTCTTTGTTCATTGGACTCTTGTGGTGAAAATGGACCGACGTCAGCTCTCGCTTTGTTCTGTTTGCCGTCCTGTTATAAGATACGCTGGTGGTGTTGGCCTGAGATGGCGATCTGAAAGCGGTTTGCGGTGACAGAAGCGTGCTGGGCGGTGATGTGTAGTCTGTCAGGTTGTCTGAGGACGTGTGAACATGTTGATCCTGGCTGAGATTGAGCTGACAGCCCTGTTCATTTGCAAGCGACCGACAGGGGAAAAAGGCTTTTATTTTGAAGTCCCTCACAGGACAGTGTCCATGCTGTCAGACAGTTTTCTTCATTTACACTCATAAAAGTGAGTGTTTGGGTGAAGCAGCTGTGCGGCGCGACTTCCTGTCTGGACTCGGGGCATTAAGCTTTGTTGTGTCAGGCTCAGAGCTCGTGGTGTTTCAGCCCTCCCTGCCGTCTGCAGGCTCTTGTCTCCAGAGCTGACTCCGGCAGGCATCGCGCTCTCGGCGCCTGATCCTTCCTGCTGGGTCCCCACTCTGCCGCCTCACACAGACGCCTGGAACTTACATTTAAAAGGCGCTCGGACTAGTTTTCCCTACTGAGCCCTGAGGAAAGGCTGTCAGGCTGCGTGAGAGTCCTTCCTATATGAAGTCATTTATGGATTTTTAATTAATCAGTTGGAAAGTGTCTAAAATTTGACACGTGTCCATCATAAGTTCAACCAATCAGCATTGATTAAAGAGACATCTAGGTTAAAACTAAAGATTATTTTCATTATAAAAATGGTGAAAACTGCTCTCCTCTCCCTGCTCCTTTAATTACTCCTCTTTCACCTCTCATCCTCATTCTCTCGCTCTCTCTGTCTTTTTCTCCCTCTCTTTTTCTTCGGAGCCTCCTTTTGAAGTCAGTGGTACTGATGCAGTTGCCATGGCGACAGGCAGAGGGGAGACAGCTCTGTTGCAGGAGGAAAATATTTTTTAAAGGGAATCAGCAGAAATGAGCTGCAGCTCACGGCCTCGCAGACTCTTGTTGACTGTCGTGTTTTTACTTCCTGTAGTTGTTAAACAGCGACGACTCATCTTCATATTCATGTTTCTGAAGTAATAATGAAAGATAGAAGTCTAAATTTGAACTGAATTCAAATTCAACATGACCCAAACACACATTAGCACACACTGTTTACCGTTTGAGTCCAGCCATCATAAATAAATGGACACTAAACCTTTTGTTTGTTGGTAACATTTTCATAAGTCGAGCACAAGCAGTTTGTCTGCGTCTGAGGAAACATCCATTTGATGCAGGATCATCTTCCACCAACGTCGACACGTTCAGTCTGTGTCGGCTGCTCGGTCCAACTTCTTTGGATTAAATTAAAAATGGCCACCATGTTTGTAGTTCTTTAAATGTTGAACACGTCGGTCGACTGCGTTTTACTTTACATGAAAGGTTTCTGTCTGAAACACGTCACTGCTGCAGCAGTGTGAAATACACACACAGACACACACACACACACACACACACACACACACAGAGACACACACACACACACACAGAGACACACAGACACACACAGACACACAGAGACACACAGACACAGACACACAGACACAGACACACACACACAGACACAGACACACACAGAGACACACACTCGGAGTGATTCATGTGTATCTCTGAGCCAAAAGAAATATTTAAATTACAAAACAAGAGCGAGAGAGAGGAGAGTGTGATGGAGAGAAGGAGGTGAAGAGGCTGAGTACAGGAGGAAATCTGCCCTGAATACATGTGAAATTAGTGGAGACAGAAAGGAGGTGATGGAGAGAGCAGAAAGTGGAGGATAGGTAGGTAGAGGATAAAAGGAGGTGCTGCAGGAAGAGGAGGTGAAAGAGGGAACGTGAGAGGAGGAGAAGGACAGCAGGGATTGAGAGGAGGAGGAGAAAGATGAAGGAAGAGATGGTTAGAGAAGAAGAGTGGAGGGAAGATGGAGGAGGAAGGAGAGAGACATCAGGAGGTGAAGGTGAGGTAGAGGGAGATGAGGGGAAAAACAAAGAAGAAGAAGAGGAGGAGGAGTAGAGGAAGGTCGAGCGAGGCTGCAGACCAACACTCTCTCTCTCTGCTGCTCACTCTTTATAATTAGAACACACACCAGCTGTGTGTGTGTGTGTGTGTGATGCAGCGCAGCACCTGATTGGCTGAGCTGTTGGCAAGTGGCGGAGGGAGGGAGGATGGGCTGCTACGCTGTGATTGGCTGGGCCGAGACCCAGGGGCAGATGGGAGATTTCAGTGCAGTGCTTCTCTCCTCTTTCCTTTTCTCCTCCTTTTCTTCTCTTATTTCTTTTTCTTTCCATCTATTGGTTGTCTTGCCTCTTTTTTTCTTTCCTTTCATCATCTTTTTCTCTTCTCTTCATCCACATTGTCTTTCTTTCTTTTCCCTCCTCGCTCTTCATCCTCCTTTCTCTCCATCCTTATCCTCCTTTTCTTTCCTCTCCTCTTTTCATTCCATCGGGTCATTCACATCTCCTTTCTCCCTTTCTTTCTTTTTTCTTAATTTTTCTTTCCCCTCCTCATCTTGTTTTTCTTTCATCCAGTCTTTTTGCCTGCTTTATCTCATTTTTTCTTTTTCTTGTCTATCCTTCCTCTCCTTTTCATTATTATCTCCACTCCTCCCTCCTTCTGTCCTTCCTCCTCTCCTTTCCTTCCTATCTTTTTGTTTGTCTACCCTTTCTTTTCCTCCTTTTCTTCCCCCCATCCAATGGAAGAGTAACGTCAGTACCACACATGTAAAATCAAACACGGTGCAGAGTTTCTTCCTCGCTCACTGACTGGTGTTCAGAGCGCTCAGTGCTGCCCCTGCTGACTGTAAGATGTATTGATCACTAGTCTTGCCACGTTCATTCTTTTGACACTTTTGCTCTTAAAATCACGACGGCTGGACGCCTGAAGTCAAAGAGCACAAGAAGGATCAGCAGCCACCAGCATGCCGACTTTATACTCAAATAACAAAACTGCAAAAAAGTAAAACGAAGACAAAACAATGAGTTTCTTTTAGTTCAGTTTCAGTGTCTCCAGTGTTTGATCTGCTGAGGGTGGAAACCTGGGAAGATGCTGAAAGGTTTAGTCTCTGTTATAAATGTGTCAGGGATGGAATCTGACACATTTATATCTCAAGAAACAGAAAAGGCCACTTCAGTCAGGTCAGAACCTGGATCTGAAATACCATTTCCTCTGGCTCTCACTCGGTTTGCAGCTGTTTGCCTTCCTCTGCTCTTCTTCATCAGTGAATCTCTGTGTTTCAGGACTTGTCCGGCTCCATCGATGACTTGCCCACCGGCACCGAGGCAGCGGTGAGTTCAGGTGCGTCAGGCTCCGGCAGCGCTCAGGGCGACCAGGGGACCCCGACCCGTTCTCCTTTCTCCCCCCATGTTTCACCTCGACTCCCCCCGCCAGCTCGCACCGGGCCCTCGCCCTCCCCCTCACCATCCCCTGCTGGCTCCAGCAGCCAATCACGATCCGGACCGCTGTCCCCTGCCACCAGTGGACCAGGTAAGACCTGGAGCCATTTAAACCAGCTGTTATAAAATGAGACCACCACACCAACACTCTTGTCTGTGTCTCCTGCTCAGGCTCTCAGTTGACCCCCCAGATCTCTTGTCCTGGATCAGATGTCGGTCCTCATCCCTCTGCCGTGACTCAGGACAGAGGTACGAAGTTCTGTGGATTCTTTGTTTGTGTTCTCGCTGTTAAAAACAACAGCTTTAGAGTTATTTGTAGATTGCTAGGCTAGCAGTTCCCACCTGCTTTCAGTCTTTGTGCTAAGCTACGCTAAACTCCTCTACTTAATTTCTCGTCCCGGTCCTCTGTCTCTTATCTCCTCGTCCCTTGTCTTTGCCTTCAGGTTTCCTTCCGTCCATGCACTGTAGCACCCAGGGGCCTCAGTTTGGCCCCCAGCAGTCAGCACCCCCCATGTCCCCTCACCCAGCACCAGGGGGACCCATGCACCATGGCTCCTACCAGCAGGGTGGCTCATATGGCCAGTACGGACCCCCAGGTAAACACTGTGACCTGGAATGAAAAATGTAACAAAAGCCAAACAGTTTCTGTAAATTCTCCCTCCTCACCCTCTCTAGGTAACTACCCCCGCCCCCCCCACTATGGCGGGGCCCCCTCTGCCAACTACAGCAGCCCTGGCCCGGGTCCTGGCTTAGCCAACAGCCTGGGGTTGAACGCCAGCAGTCCCATGCATGGTCAGGGCCCATCCACCCCGGCAGGTCGCGGCCCCGGGCCTGGCCCCGGGCGGCCTTACCCCACCGGAGGGAACGCCATGGCTCCCACCTCCCCTGGCATGCCACAGCCCGCCGGGCAGGGCATGGGGCCTCCGGGGCCCAACGCCAGCCGCAAACTGCCTGAGGTCGGCCCCAACACAGGGCCAAATGCCAACGCCTCATCCTCCTCGACATCTGCCACAGCTGCCCAGGGCAGGTGAGTCTGGACAGAGCCAGGGTAGCTTACAAGGTGGAGCCTGGAAGAATCTGGAAAGCCAGTATCGTTCCAGGAGTTCCAGCAAAGTTTAGACATTTGGAACAGCTGTAGGTAGAGATGATGAATGACCAAAACCATGTTTTTACATGTTTCAGCCTGTTCACATTCTTACAAACCATTCTCCAAATCAGCTTCAGTCTCTAGATTGAGTTCCTTCTGGGAGTCGTTGGTTTTAAGATAAGATAAGATAAACTTTTATTGATCCCACAGGGGGAAAATTCACGGTTACAGTAGCTCAAAAATCAGAAGACAAATAAATAAAAGCAATTAAAAATGTAAAACATTACATACACAATACAATAAATATAAAAGACAGAAAAACAGACACAAAACAAAACCCTAAGGTGCATGAAAGTCATCTGTCCTATTGTGCTGTGGGTTGTGGTAACTGACCCAGCAGATTATAGTGCAGCGTTACAGTCTGGCTGCGGTGGGAATGAAGGACCTGTGGAAACGCTCCTTCTTACACTTCTTTTACTTTAACTTCTTGATGATTGACCACAGTCCAAGTTTACTCTGGTATTGAATCGTTAGTGTTTTCAGTGTAGCATTTTTGTTGCTTTTTGAAAAGGGAGAGAAAGTTGTTTTCATGCACTAACTAATAAGTTTGGATCCTTTTGAATCTCTTATCAAATATATTTAAGTTTAATTTTGACCATTGCTTAGAAAACCCACCAACGTTACTTAACAGTTGTTAGTTAGTAGTTACTTAACGAATTAACATTAATTATCTTCAGCTACAATGACGTCAGCAGCAGCTAAACTTTATGTTGCATTGATCTTCGACAACTAAAAAAGATGAGATCAAATAATCAATAAGAGGCTTTTTATCCTCCCGAGTTTATTAAATTGGATCGAGTGAGAGAACGAAATCTCCCAAAAGTCGGTACTGATATTTTGTTGTGTGAAGCTGCAGAAAGATGACATTTTGGACCAAATGACAGTTCTTGTTGCTTCTCCCTCCGTCCCTCCAGGCCTCCCTTCGCTCGCTCCCCAGCCTTCCACACCCAGTCCTGGCCCGGGGGTCGACCTGCCCTCTCTCCTACCCTTCACCCCCCTCACCCTCCTCACCCTCACCACCATCCTCCTCCTCCTCACCCTCCTCAGCACTCCCAGCAGGGAACCTATGCTCAGACCCAACCCACCGTGCAGACCCCCCCTGAGCATTATGGGTAGGTTTGGTACCAGAGCCTGACAGATACAGAAACATGACATTTCAATAAAGACGTTTTTATTGTTGTTCATTGATTTAGTATCTCTGTTATTTGGGGTGTCACCCAAACGGCAAATGTACGTAGCGTTACACCTGTATCCAAGAGCAACAGTCCGTGTCAAAACAACGGAAGAAGGAAAAATCTCAAGTTTGACGATTGGCTGTTAACCTGAAATCGATTTTGAATTCGTCCAATCAGCCTTCCTTTTTGGGCATGTTGGGTTAATTCTCACAATAAAAAAGAAAAGTGTAGTGAGTATGTGCCAGGCTCTGCTGCACACAGAGAGGTTATGGGATGTTTTATTAACCAGACCACTTCATTTCATTTCACTTTAATTTATACAGTACCATATCATAACGCAGTAATCTCAGGGCTTTTTCATGAGCAGGTCCAGACCGACTCTTTATGTACAGAGACCCAACAGTTCCCACCTCGAGCAGCACTAGGAGACAGGAGACCAGAACCAGAACCAGAACCGGGCTCTGGGGGGGGGCGGTCATCTGCCTCAACCTGTTGGGTTGAGAGAGAGAGAGAGAACAAAGTTCCACATAGTTGTAAAGCAGTAGTGGTAGTAATGGTATTAATAATAATAATACTAGTAATAAGAGCAATAACTTTCTGTCCTCTGAGGGGTCCTGCATGGCTTCAGAGGGGCTGTTGTTGATGTGTCTTCATCAGAAAATAAAACTAATCAGTATTGTGTCCATGTCCATCCTGGAGAACATCTGGCCCTTTATCCGTTACATGACACCTTATGTCGTGTTGAACATGCATCATTTCCACTGAGCGACAGTAGTGTTTTGAGTGACTGATAGTCGCAAAACAAAATGATGCTATAAATTCTGCATTTAAATCATGAAATCATCAAGCAGAGGACCTCCGACAGCATGCTGGAGAGGTGCAACCATCTGAACTAATCTGCCTCTGAGCTTTTTCCACCAGCTCGAGAAGACGAGACCAGATTGTAGGAAGTCCTTTAGGTCCACTAACTGCATGGATCCTGGACGCTTTATTCCTCATGTCCTCCTTCAGTGTAACCCCCTGCATGCAAGCTGCCAGCTCACCAGTTTGATCATATCTTGTAATAATAATTAAACCACTTTTTCTTCTGTGGTGTCCAGGCAGGGCAGCTACCTGGGAATGGCACCAATGGGAGGAATGGGCCCTGGAGGCCCCGGAGGTCCTGGAGGCCCCGGAGGTCCCGGAGGCCCCTACAGCCAGCAACAAGGTAGCAACTCTGGGAGGATGACGCCGCAGGGACCCCCCTACAGCGCCCCATCCTCAGGTAGGACCACATCTCCCAGTTCTGTTGGGATTTGGAGTATTTTTGGAGTACTTGTGTTAGCCATTGTGGACCTGTTGCCTTTTGTAAATGACCTGATAATTTACCTTTCAGGCCCCATGATGATGTCAGCAGAGGGGATGGGTGCTCATCCAGATGCCAAACAGAGGGTTGAGCTCAGCAAAGAGGTCGTCTGTCCTGCCACCGACCCACCCAAACCTAAGGTGCGTCCTTTGGCTTTGGTAATTACAGAGGCTGATTGCTCTGCCATTCACACCAGCTCCCACTGCGCCATTGTTGCTCCCCTAGCATGCTCTAACAGACGCATGTGTGCTGAGCCTACTGCAAGAATGCATCTTTAACAGCACTGATGCAGGTATCTGAATGGCAGTATTCAGTATTGGTTTGCACCTTTTGTGCCAAGATGCAGTGGATAAAGTGTTTCAGCCTTGAGACATTAATTCCCTATGCTGACAAGTTAGATAATTAGAAATATTCTTGCATGGAATCAAATTTAGTCCAGGACGCAGGTCCTGGTCACAGTGACAGCAACTTCAGCAGAGTACTTTTAGGGTTAGTCCTTCTTTCCCAACCATGTCCTCGAACTCCTGCTGACGGATCCTGAGGCGCTCTCGGGTCCTCGGTGTGTTCTGGACCTGCTCTGGAGTCTCCCCCCTGTTGGACATGAACCTCCACAGGGAGGCGTCCTGGAGGCACCCTGATCAGATGCACGAACCACCTCAACTGGCTCCTTTCAATGTCAAGGAGTCTGAAATCCTTTTAGATGTCTTTAAGGGAAAGCCCAGACCCTTTGAAGGAACTAATTTTGAGTTCTTGTATCCACAGTCTCCTTTTTTGGTTAGTTCCCAGAGCTCATGACTAGGTGAAGGTTTACATGGAGACTGACTGACAGCCTGACTGTCCCGAACATGCTTGAATTCCTTCATTTCGGGTTGCCACTCGCTCCCTGCCTGCGTTCCGTAGAGTTGTCTGACTGTCTGCCAGAAGTTCTTTCCAGCAGACAAAGTCTGTCTCCAGAACTCAGAAGTCTTTGCTTCTAAAATTGCAGCTACGTTTCTGCTGATTCAGGGGTCCCATGGGTCGCCTTCAGCCTGACAACTTCCTGGTGTCCGCCAGGGTTTTTGACTTGCTGCCACAACAGGCACTGATGGCCACAATTCAGAGCAGATGCCTCTGCAATGGGGAATTTGAGCATGGCCACGTTGCCAACCTCTCCTGGGATGCAGAAATATTTCCTCCATAGGAGGCAATTAAAGACTCAGCGGACAATCCCAGTTCTGTCCTCCAGGATCCCCCACAACCTGATGGTTTCACCACCTGCATTCGTACCTAATCTTCATGCCGTGTCTTAAAGCAGGCCCTGTGTCAAAATATAGCTTTAGTACCTTTTAATAATTCAGTTATATGCCGCATATTATTAAATAAATCACCTTATGAGCAAACTAAGTTGGGGAACACAGGGGACTCGGTAGGGGCCCACAGGTGTCACGCCAGGCCCTGCTGGTGGATTAATGCAGCCCTGGCAGGAAGAGAGATCTACGAGGCCGTAAACAACACCAAGTTTTTAAAAATGAGAAAACGGCATCTGTCAGACTTTGTAAGCAACTTGTAGAAGAAAACTAATTCAGATTGACATGTCAACCTTTTAGTGCCGTCTGTTTCTTCCAACCAGGAGACGCTTCGCAAAGATTCCCTGGTGCTTTTTTTTTTGCTTTTTTTTGTACCTTCCTAGCTGGCACTTCTCATTCCAGTCGACAGTATTGATCAATTTGTTTCCAGCCGCACGGCGTTCATTACACCTGTCATTATTTCGTCTGGGTTTGGTGAGCGTGGAAGTGTTACAGAAACCCCAAAATAACCCGTTCCTGCCAACATGAGCCAGAGTTCTGTTTAGATTTCCTCTTCTTCTCTTGCTTGTTTTATCTTGGGTTTTTCCCCCCACTTGTTTAGTTCGCGAGAGTTTTGAAAGATCAGACTTTTCCTCCTCGCTGCTCTGTGTTTGACTGGCTTATGCTCGTTATCCAGTAGCGACAGTTGGCCTTGATCACAGATCTGTGTAGGATGTAGTTCTGGCGGTCGGGGTTACGTGAGCCGACTCGTCCTCGTCTCTGCTTTGACTCTAGTTCACTCGAGAACTGGCTGCTTCGTGTCTGCAGTTTGTGGAGTTACAGCAGCTCGACTTGGTGTTTCTCCAGAGAGACCGTGTTGCTGATGGTGTCTGACGCTCCGCTTGGTTAGGTGTCTTGTTTTTTTGTTATTTGTTCTCCATGTCAGCTGTCGGAGACACTCCAGAATAGATGTGAGACAACAGGAACATGTGAACAGGGTGGAAACTTCAAAGTCTAGAAGCTCAGTTGGCTGTTAAAATTTACAGCAATTCTACTATTTTCCCAGATAATGACATTTTGGGGGAGTCTAACTCAAAATAACAGTAAACTTGTGGGTCGACTGAAGCAGGGATCTGACTGTTGTATTTCTGTTGTTTGGTTCGATTTGGTTTTGATTTATTTGTCTTCTGTAGTTTGAACCCACTGGCATTTGGCAAATGTCCTCTGGTGATGGACAGATGTTTAGAGCAGGACTTGAGCAGAAAAGACGGCTAGCGACTTGTCGTTAACCAGGTATCTCGCTTGCAGGTGGTCACTTCCTGTTGGCTGTGTGATTTAACGAGCCTGTCCGCTCCCAGCTGCTAAACGCTAACGTCTGAAGGAAGCTTTCACTCCATGAGCTTCTGCCCGTCGACTGTCGTGAACGTCGAGTTGTGTTTTCTCTCAGAAACAGTCCGAACAAAACTCTCTGTCTCTCCCTGTCGTCGCCTCACCACTCGACTCTGTTGTGTGTGTTTTGTGTCGCAGGACAGCTACAGCTCTCAGTGTGTGTCCAAGCCCCCCACCCCCTCCCCTATGTCCCCCAGCTCAGCTAGTCTGTCCTCCTGTCACGGGGAGGACGGTGATAGCATTAGCAGCCCCGCCTGGCCCAAGACGTCCTCCAGCCCCGTAAGTGCAAAGCAGAGCACATCTGTTTGTGTGTCTTTGTGTCTCTGAGGGTTCTGTGGTGTTTAAGTGTCAAATCATGCCACTTTTATTTTGATGATTTTGACTATTTCTGTTCGGCCCTCTGCTCCTTTCATCACCGTGTGAAAACCTCATAACTCCAGACTGGGTCGCCTTCAGTCTCTTAGCTTTCTGTTACTCTCCTAAACCCGGCGAGCTCTGTTATCGCCCCCTTTAGGTGATGTTTAAATCACGCTGCTATTTTACGAGTTTTACAAAATGTGACTTTTTGGAGATGCAAGGTTTTCATTGGACAAATCAGCACTTTACTTACATCTGATATTTATTTATTGTATTCGTTTTTTTGAATTTTTGTAAATGTTTTGAAAGTGTTGATATTTACTGTGAGACTCTCATTTAAAAAAAGCCAGTGAGTTCAGGTTCGAATCAACATCCCTAAATTTCAAACCCTTTCAATTACAAGGCAGCTTACCTTTTAATCAGTGGTGAAAGATGTAAACGGTCGCAGTACTACAGTGTAGAAATACTCTGTTCCATCCAAAAGTCCTGCATTCAAAATGAGTGAAAGTACAAAAGTGTTCAAATCAAAATAAAAAAGCAAAATCTCTGGATATGCAGATGGATCTATTCCAGAACAATGGGACTCTAAACGCTGACTGTTTAAATGAGAGAGGCTCATTCTGTGACTGTCGTCGTCCATGTTTCATTCAGCCGGGACGAACACAGCGGTCGAACCTTTGGTTGTGTTTTTTGTGCCACATTCCACCTTCAACAACGTCGCTGTTCAATAAGTATTTATTCTTCAAGGGTCAGTTCACCCCAATTGACCAAATAAAAGCACATTTTGTTTGGAGATATTTGTCTGTGGTTTCTGCCTCCACCTCAGTATGATGGAGAAGAATAAAACCCTTAAAGTCTTTGTATTTGTTTCTTTCTGGTCCTTTTCTAAAGTGCCCTTGATTTGAAAAATCTAGTACAGTGACTCATATGTTGGAAAATGACCGTTAGCCACTGGCTTTAAACTACATTCGGGTGGATTGGTTTATCGGTCTGCTGTGACAGCCTTCGTTCAAAGGTTACGTTCCCTCTGAAAACCTCGTGTTGTTGAGTCCGTGTTGGCTGTAGGAAGAGGAAACGTGAGTTTTGTGCAGTTCGTCTCTGCCCGGATCTGTAAACCTGAAGCTAACAGTGGTCTCCATGTCTCGGTCTCCCCAGAAGCCCAGCGTGGCCACCATGACCAACGAGAAGATCACTCGGCTGTATGAGATGGGCTCTGAGCCTGAGAGGAGGCCGTGGGTGGACCGCTACCTGTCCTTCATGGAGGACAGGGGGACGGCCGTCTCCAACCTGCCCGCTGTGGGAAAGAAGCCTCTGGACCTGTGCAGACTCTACCTGGCTGTTGGAGAGATCGGAGGCCTGGCCATGGTGAGGCGTCAGGCAGACTCTGTCTCCTCAGCAGGGTTTATGTATTAACTTTAGCCACGTTTCAGCCATTTCATGGTTAGATTTAGGCAAGAGCTGCCATTTAAGATGATTTTCAGTATTGATGAATCGGCTGATCATTTTCTTGGATCAGTTGTCTAAAAACACATTTTAAATATCTAAACAAAGTCCAAGGTGATGCCTTGTTTTTGTCCAAAACCTCAAAGAGATTCAGTTTATATTCATATAAAATGGGAAATCTAAAAATGGCTTGACCGATGGATTATCAAAATAGTTAAATTAGATTAATGTTCTGTTTCTGTTCAATATTCAACAAATGAGAAGACATTTTAGTCTATTTGTGCATTTCACATTTTTCTAAGGATTTTGATTAGAGCTGAACCAATTAGTCGATTAACTGATTAGTGGAACAGAAAATAAATTCGGCGACTCTATTAATCGTTTGAGTCACTTTTCAAGCTAAGATACCAAACGTTGGCTGGTTCCAGCTTCTTAAATACACAAGTTATGCGCTGCTGGTCTCTGATACATGAATGTAACATAAATATTTGTTTGTCTCTTGTTTTGTTGCTGCTTCTTGTCTAATTTTCAGTGGGATTGTGATGAATTTAGTGTATAAATCTGTCCTCCTCAGGTGAATAAGAATAAGAAGTGGAGGCAGTTGTCGTCCCAGCTGAACGTGGGGACGTCCAGCAGCTCAGCCAGCTCTCTGAAGAAGCAGTACATCCAGTACCTGTTTGCCTTCGAGTGTAAGGTGGAGCGTGGAGAGGAGCCTCCACCTGAGGCCCTGGGAGCTGCCGGAGACGCCAAGAAACCTCCTTCACTCCAGGCCAAGATCCAGCCACCCTCCCCAGGTGAGGAATTACCTGTTTTCCTTTAGACCTTTACCACCACAAGTACTTAACAACCCTGCAACCTCTGGGCTTCTCATAACCTCATCTTTTAAGAAACCTGTGAGGTTTGGTGCAATGTTCTTCCCTATGTTTCCAGGTCATAAACTCAAGAAGTGTATTAAGGTGGACTCCACAAGTAACAAAAACAGGTATTGTATTAAGGTGGACCCCACAAGTAGGGAAAACAGGTATTGTATTAAGGTGGACCCCACAAGTAGTGAAAACAGGAAGTGTATTAAGGTGGACCCCACAAGAGAAGGGGACAAAATGTTCTGGTGAATTAACATTTGTGTACAACATTGTTTTCTTGACCCACCTACATTCTCTCAGGCTTTTCTGACCACTATACAGGTTGGTCCTCACAAGTCACCAAAAGACAGGTGGTGTGTTTAAATTAACACAAGTATTCACCTCGTTAAATTCCCAGCAGCAGTTTGACGAACGTCAAGTCATCACTTTAACAGAGAGATGAAGCCAGAAATGTTCCAGATTCACTGTGTGAAAAGGACACACACACACACACACACACACACACACACACACACACACACACTCA
>JAVQJF010000627.1:0-11425 GCA_036023855.1 Gadopsis marmoratus
GAGCTTTGCTGCGTGTGGAGGTTTGTGGGAGTGTGTGTGTGTGTGTGTGTGTGTGTGTGTACTCATGCATGACCACAAATAACAACAGAGATCTGTCTCGAACATGTGACTGACGGCCCTGATAACAGCCAACACCATTTATGTACGTCATCACTCCAGCCAGATACACACACACACACACACACACACACACAGACCAATAGAGAGAGAGGGGGGGGGTGGTGCCAGGCTGAGTCAGAGAGAGAGAGAGAAGAAAAAAAGATCAAGATTGGCAAACACAGGAAACTACATGTGTGAGCGCAACGCAGGAGAAGTGCATGTATGTATGTGTGTGTGGCCCAGTAACGGAGAAGATGTGAGGCGCAGGAGGGAGATGTGGCGACGTGAATGGAAATCAGCAGAGCCAGTGGTCTTCAGACACCCAGCAGGAATCGCTTTCTCTAGTTTACACCTGCTGCTACACACGCACACCCGCACGCACACACGAACCAGAGCTCGCTGCCTTGGCAAGCACAATCGGGGAGGCTGTTGTTGTTGTTTTAAAGCATCGCAGCGCGTGCATAAACGCTCATAAATATTCAGGTCCATGAACCTGGCTTGCTGCTTTATTCATGCTGGGTATGAGTGAGAGAGACGGAGGGACAGAGTGAGAAAGAGAGGGAAAAAGAAAGAGAGGGGAAAAAGAGAGAGAGAGCGCCAAGCGAAAGGCAGAGAGAGAAGCAGATGGAAACGAGGAGAGCGACTGGGAAAGAGAAATACGAGGAAACGGAGAGTGTGATAAAAACCGCTGCTGACTTATTTACACTCTGTGCTACACATAGCAATTAGTACACATGAACAGTGTGTGTGCGTGTGTTTTACTGCCACACATTCATGCACACACACGACACTGGTGAGGGTTACGCCAGTTCAGTATGCAGTAATTACATCTGCCACTTAGTGGCAGCATCTACATAACCTTAACCCTAACCTGCCCTCCACGCCTCAACCTGCAGGGTGGAGGTGCAACAACAGAGCAGAGGGGAGGGAGGAGGGGTGAGGTAACTAAAAGCAAGACGAGGAGGGAGTGCTGCTTTTAACTGTTCATGAGTAGTACTGTGACACTGACAGCTTTGAGCTTTGGTCGAGGTAAATTTAAGGCTTTACAATTTAATGATTTGGCAAGAAGACAAAGTAAGAAACTTTCAAACAGTCCGAGAGAAAAATCACTTCCCAGGCCAGTGCCAGCAGTTCACAATAAATCCATTATTTAATTTAAAGGTGTAGTCCAGTAATTTTCTGATGCACTTCCATAAAGTTATGGGAATGTTTTAAATCAATTCCGCAGAAGGCCAATATATCCTGACTTTTAGTCCCAAACGTATGGGTCAAGCACTAAAGACTCCTGCATTCTACATTTCCCATAATGCAACCAGTAACATGTTTTTGTTAGACCCTTCCTGCCCACATCTTTCAAACTCCACTCCCCCACTTTGTAATGCAGGTCTTCTGTTTGGTGTAAATTGGTTGTATTTTACCATGAAGACATTAGAAGGGTCATATTTTCAGCTTTAGAGAGTTCCCTCCAGAGCCACAGAGGACTTCATACAACTGGTTTGACAGGCTGAGTAGAACTCCCCATGATTAAAATAACCTTTAAGCCGCCAGTATCAGAATTGGTTGTCGGATGGTCAGATAGCTTCGGACAACCCGTCCCACCAGATTATTATGCCTTCAGATTAGGGGGAACTGTTTCCAACCATTTCTGTAACTATCCAAATCTGACAATCCAAAATTCACACCCACCTCACAACATGATTGGTCAGCTGTGATACTAATTTTAAACACACTTATACGTGAATACCAAAATTGATATATACACGCACAAGCACATGCAGTGAGAAGCGTAGGTGTCACAAGGTCAAAGCTCCCTGCTGTTTGATACCTACCCAGCATGACCACAAGACCTAATCCTGCACACCCTCTAATCCTCACAGTCTGTGTGTGTGTGTGTGTGTGTGTGTGTGTGTGTGTGTGCTGAGAAATGTGATGGTGAGGCAGGCCATTACCTTTCGTCTCTCTCTCTCTGGGTTGAAGGTTCCCAACCATGACTGCATCTGTGCAGGAAAGACACAAAATGGAAAGAAAAGGTCAGGGCAGTAACTTTGGCCAAAAAAAAAAAAACAGCATAGTGATTTGATCATTTAAATCGCTTGGTGTCCAGAGAGGAGTGGCCTTAGGTTTCGAGGCCAGTGTCTGCAGTGACAAGCTGGAACAAATAACACGTTGGCTTTCACACCAATGCAAAATCCCTCCACCTTCTCACCCATCCCTGCAAAATTGCCTAATTCACAGCATAGTGCAGAGATAGAGGCAGAGAGGAGCACTTAAATAGCTCCCAGTATCTCAGGAAAAGAAAAAAAAGAGGGAACTGATCAGCTTCAGTGCACACAATATGACATGAGGAGGAAGAAGAAAAGGCAAAGGGTGTAGAGAAAGGGGAGAACATTTTTGAAGAAGTGTTAAAGAAAAAGGAAAAAGCAGAGCAGGCATGGCAGATCTGAGATCTCCAGAGAGAACGTGGGAACACTTTTTCGCTCTTCCTCTGTCTACTCTCTCGGGGGAATGTAGGGAAAATGTCAACAGACACGCGCAGGGAAACACACACGCACACACACGCACAAGACTGGGATTTCTAATGGTGGGATAGCGGCGAGGCGAGCCGGGGGGGGGGGGTAGGAAGCCAGAAGGTTTATGTAACCCAAGACATCAGAGACAAATCTCTTGAGGCCCTGTGTGAGCTTCACACACTCGCACGAAGAGGCAGCATGAACGATATGCACTAACAGCTCCTCTGTTCTGCTATTTATTAACTCAATGTTGCCATGGTTTCTCTGCGCTGACGTGATTGTCATTGTAAATATGTGTGTGACTGTGGCGTGTTTGTGCAGTGCGAGGAAAAAGAAAAGGGATAGCCATTTGGTCAATAGTCTGAACTTGTTCCAGAGCAGCGCTTTGCTGTCCAGCTGAGCGCCACTATCCATCAAAATCAACAAACACTGATAATAAGTGGCAGTATCATTAGGCTTCGGCCAGGTCTCCAGTGTGCGTACCCAGCTTCTGTTGCAATCTCTCTTAAGCTGCGCCACCGAAAGTCGAGCAATTCAGCCAGTTAAGTGTTGAGGCGTGAGGCTTAAGAGGGAAGGAGTGGGCATGTACAAATCGAATCCATAAAACAAACACACCAACACACACCCCGACCTCTCTGTCTGGCACAATAATGACTCATTAGCTTTCAAATCCTTCTAGTTAGTACGAGCTCACACAGTCACTCAGAATGTGTCCATGTTTTTCTGAATAATCCTAGTGTAAATGACTTGGACTTGGGAAACTAATGAGCTACGGAGTCGTTTTCACCCACGATCCTCCCTCGTTCTCCCTCTTCTGTCTCCGGAAAGGGGAGAAATTTCTCCGTCCAGCCAACATCCCACATCTCTTCACTCTGCCTCCTCGCCTTTATCCCTTTCCCCATTGCGTCGCCACCTACCCTGCTTTCAAAGCTTTTGAAATTCTTTCAAGTGAGACAGCCTGCAGCTGAAAAGAGATAAGGCTTGAGCTCTTCATAAATATGATAGAGAAAGCAAAACGGCGGAGGGAAGGGGGAGAGAGACGTACAGGCAGAAAGGAAAAGAGGGGGAAGAGACAGAGATGGAGAGAGAGACAGATGGAGGAGGGAAATGAAAGAGAGCGAGAGAGGGAAGTCAAGAAAGGTGGGAAAAAGATAGAGAGACAGGAGGTTGAGGGAGAGACAGCTAAAGACTGTGAGCTGAATGAGTTATGAGATGCAGGTTGCAAACAAGCTTTATTAATTCATTCTCTTTATCACATTCATGATAAAGAGCTGTGTAGTCTCTTTTCCTTTCTCTTCCCTTCGGCTACCTGCTGTCTGTCTTCCGAAGTCGTCTGTCTGCAGCCCGGTTATCTTTAAATACGTCTCACTGTCCCAAACAAAGAATGCCAACATTCACGATGACAATTCAATTAGTCAGATGCGGTTTTAGCCTGATTCTCCCTTACTCTCTTTTTGCATTTGTTGAATCACACAAGGAACCTGCACACGTATTGCTGTGTGCCAGCGCCCTTCCACTGGCACTACAGCCACATTGCGTGGTGTCGTCAGATCAGGGGAATGGCAGCTATGTGAACTTTGTGGAATGTTGCCTCTGGGCTCCTGCTGCACCCTAACAATGGAAAACCACACAGAGCTACGAGCCAATACGGAGAGGAGATCGACTAAATCAATTCAGCGGTAGATTACCTGCGCAAACTGACTGGTATGAAATGTTGAAAAATAGAGAAATATGCACATCACACGAGAACAGAGAACCCGTGGTGACATCTTCAAATTGCTTGTTTGACAGGTCCAAAAATCCAAGGTGATCAATTTACAATCATATAAAACAGAGAAATGCTAGAAAGTTAGAATTGAGTCTCTGACATTAGTGCCTCTGAGAATTATGAAAAGACTCCCAAAACACAACATATATAGAGAAAATATGTACGTTCTAAACACAAAGTGTGACCAGAAAAAATGGTAGGTTTAAAGAATAATTCAGGTTTATTACATCTTGTATAAAATTGTTAAATATACTCATCACGCAGGTACTGACAGGCCATGGAGATGTCTTCAAATAACTTGTTTTTTTTTTGTCAACTGACAGTCCAGAAACAAAAAGTATTCAATTTACAATCATATAAAAAAAGAGAAATGTGGGAAATCCTCACATTTTAGCAGCTGGATGTTTTTGCTTGATAAATGAATTAAAGCCATTACGCACTGAATTTAGAATTTCCATATTTTGCTCATCTATGTAGCATGAAGAACATACCCCTAAAACACATAAACAACAACTAAATAATCAATAACTTTAAAGAATAATTCAGGCTTATTGCAAGTTGGATCTTATTGTTATAGTTTCCACACATAAAATTCTTTTGGGGAATTTTTCTTGACTGTCTATTTTTGTGAGCATTTTAACAGTATTCCTCCCAAGCAGAGAAATATGAGAACACACAAACAGCAATCCTGTCTGAGCTCTCAGAGATGTCAGCTTTCACTAATGTCACTTTTCTAAAAGGTCACAATGCATTTGGATTCAGCTAAATTGCCAGCGTCTTTGGCTGCTGCTACTGCTGACTGGACGCATGTTGAGCACTCACCCTCGCATTGGCCACGCAGATGATCCTGGCGTAGCAGCAGATCATCAGGAAGATGAGGCTGAACAGAGGCACGTACCATCTGCAAAGCACAAACAGTAGCAGGTGGTAAGAAAACTCCAAATGAGCAATAGTATTAAAAGATCATTCCTGTTGTTTTGCCTCTGATGGTTGATTTTCTTTGGCCTCCTTGTAGTCCTGTTTCAGGAGGAGGGACAGGAGGTTGGGGTTCTCTTTAGGCCAAAACAAAATGCCAAATACAGAAAAAAAGACAGGATTTCATTTAATTTCCACAAGTACGGTGTCATGTAGCCTCATGGATGTAATAGCATACTAGTGGTCCAGTGTTTAGATATGAGGGCTGTCTAAATAGATTAGACTGCAGAAACTCAAGATTTCCTCTGCAGGATTGTAATCTGGGTAGGCCATTGTCGTCAGATATGATTTGGTGTAGACCTGGACAAAAGCTTATTATGATCTGATGTTTTGCTTAAAATTGCTTTAAATGATCTTGCTGCTCTGTTTAAACCATTAAACAATCCTCATTTTGCCCATGTCCTCCTTAAAAACTCTCTGAAAGACTCAGACTGACCACTAGGACACTAAACTAAACTGCACATTTAAGTATATTTATGCATAGATTAAACGTTTTAGCTGGGGGACACCGGGCAGCATTATGCTAAACATAAACACCACAGAGTGCGATAGGCCGACTCAGCACCTCTGGACCTTACCGCACCTAGTATCAGTGAGTAGAGCGAGAGAGGTAGACAACAAACCAAAGACAATGTCACCAAAGTCACAACAACTGAAATGCATGGCATTCCTATGGGATGAAGGGTTGACAATCAAGGGAGGCGCGGGGGAGAATATGTCAGGTATTTCTGAGCGGATGAAAGAGAGCGAGACGAGCGAGGGAAACAGGGGGTGATGGCTTTGTTGGAATGGCAGCCTTGTGTTCTGCAACCTCTTGGGAGGTGATGTAAGCTCCGAGGAGTTTCAACCTCTCCCTGTAATCATGAAACAGGCCTTTGTCTCGCTTTGATAGACAGGTTCCTGGCCACCACGTCTCTGTTCAGCCTCAGTAACTCTGAGCAGTCGAGACCGGGGGCTGTGTGACAGCCAAGTCCGCCTGAGCACCTGGCACAGGCAGGGAGCCACTGGCCAAAATGCACCTATGTGATAAACATATTGGATTGTGCAGAGGAGGAGCATCAAGAGTAATTATAGGCCTAATCATCATCCAGAGGAAAAAAAAGTTCAACTGACATTCAAAACAAAGACTGCATCTCTCTCTGACCTATAAATATAGGGAAACTCATGGTTTCAAAGGAAAATGGATTGAGAATGAATGTCCAACACTGCCTGAAAAGTCCTTGGCATGTGTGCTAAAAACTGCAACTTTAGCAGTATCTAAAAAGGCAATTATTAGGTACTTGGCCCAATATAACTTCATCCATACTTGTCTCCCAAGTCTGCGGGTTGAAAGAAAAACGTTACTGAGCATTATCAAATTAAATCTTTTATTGACAGGGGAATCCGAGATGGTAGGCGGCATTTGTTTCACAGCAGGAAAAGGAAAATGTTCTTTCACATCTTGTAGGCAGCCTCAATATACATACCCTCTTTGAACATGTGTGTGAGTGCACGTGTATGTGCGCGTCCACGCAGGTTCAATAACGGCATGGGACAATGATGAAAGCGTTTCAGGGGAGACCTGCGCGAGCGTCACCTCGGTGTGATTTAATAACGCGCTCTCCGGAATAAACAGCGTCCAATTACACCAGCTCACGTCCAGTTAATGATGGAGAGACGAGGTGGGGGGTGGGCGAGTTGGTGGAGAGGGGGAACGGAGGGGGTGGCCTTTTTAACGATAGCGTGGGGGGGTGGGGGGCTGCGAGGAGGAGAGAATGACGGGCGGCAGCTACAAAGTGCTCTAATTAGCATGATAATGATCTGCCATTAGAGTCCGCTGTGCTCTACAGCTGAGCACTACCCAGAGAGAGAGCAAGAGCAAGAGGGAGACGGGAGGGAAAGAATGAAAGAGAGAGAGAATGAAATAGAGGCAGAGAGTGAGAGAGAGAAGATTCGGAGTGGGAGGAGGATTATAAAAGTGAAGACAAGAATAGAGGTGAGGATGGAAAGGTGGATGGATGATGGCAGATTGTGGGTCAGGAACAGAAAGAGCCCAAATAAGAAAGAAGCATTGGGTGATTAAAAGACAGGGAGGGGGATATGGTCATAGTGAGAATGAAAGGAATGGCAGAAAGAGGCTGCAGCCAATAGATCGACTAGGGAAGGAAAGATAGAATGACGGATAACCGCAGAGGGGTTTTGAGAGGACAACAGCGAACAAGGGTGGAAGCCTGAAACTGACAGAAAGAAAGATCATCGCAGACGCGCCTGGCCTTCCCTCCAGTACCACTCAGGAATGAAGAATGAGCCGTGGATGAAAGAAGCCTTAATTGAAGTTCTCAGTAGGAGATGAGAGTACAGTAGGGACCCGTCTGTGCGGGTTAGTGCTCAACTGCAGCCGTCAGCTCTGACCAACAAGATCCTACTGCAGAGTGAAAGATCACGATATACCTGTTCAACCACTTAGACAGGGATGGGCCAATCCAGGAGACAGAAAGGGAGGAGGAGACACAAAGACCAGGAGGAGTCAAGTGTGTAGAACGTGTCTATGCACCACACTGTGAAGCTATACTTTTGAACTAAATGCTAACATCAACATATTCACAATTACAATGTTAACATAATTTTGTTTTAACAAATATAATGTTTTCAATTTTTGTCATCTTAGTAGTTTGTTAGCATGCTAACATTTGCAAATGATCACTAAACACTAAGAACAGTTGAGACTGGTTGGGATATCATTGCTTTTGCAGGTATTAAGACGAATAAAAAACCTGATAATGCCACTGGATGAAATGTTCAGGGGATCACCAAAGTTATTACATTTCAACCGAAGGGGAACATGAATGTGTGACACAAATTTCATGACAACCCATTCAATAGTTGTCAAGCTCTTTCACTCAAAATTACAAAGGTCGGGTGCCCTCAGTTCACAAGGGTTAAGGTGTTGACCACGAACCACAACGTCTTTAATTCACCATTGCGCTCTCTCCCCCCTCATTTCCCGTCATCTTTCGACTTTGAACTACCTAGTATAAAGGCATGAATCCACCCATAAAAAAGCCACAAATGTGGTCTTTAGGGTCTTCTGAGGCCCATGAATATCTATACAAAATTTTGCCCCAATCCATCTAGTAGTAGATATTTCATGGGATAAGTGAAAACGTTCACCCGCTGGTGGCGCTAGAGGAAAAGTCATAGGTGACTGAAGGCATTAGGATTCATCCTCTGGGGGCCATGAAAGTCTGTAAAAAAACATCATGACAATCCATCCAATCAATGTTGAGACATTTCAATCTGGGCCAAAGTGGTGGACTGACTGTCCAACCAACCGGCTAAAGGTACCCTGGCAATTATAAGTTTTCATTTGCTTTGTCTGGCCCGTGATACACACCGATGGGGACCTCTAAGAGTGGTGACTCAGCTAAGCTCGAGTGCTTCCAATTGCTGACTCAACCCTTGAAATTCTGCACCTCCGTCACAAAACGCTGTCCTCTGCTTTTCATTCTCCTTCCTCTTTCATCCCCTTTCACACCCTCCTCCTCCGAGCCTCCCCCATCTCCTCTGTCCTGTCTGCGCGCTTCGCTGAACTCTGATGAAGACACACTACAGAGCGTGGGCAGAGACGAGGGCAATCTATTTCTCTCACTCTCCTCTCCTTCCCATTCCACTATGCCGCCCCTCTTTCCTTCTCCTGCTGAGTAATACCCTGTCTCTCTAACTGTACCCCGTATGTCTCCCCTCCCACCGTTTCCACTTTTCACCTTTAATACTAAAACCTCTGCTCCCCTTCGCCTTTCCCAGCAAGCTGTCAGCAGGGTGTGTGTGTTTGAGCGTATGTGTTTTTTTCCTTGACGGGTGCTGCCTTGGCCTCTAATCTCTCGTCTGGTTTGATGTAATTAGAGCTAATGAAGATTCCCTGATCCTCTGAGCGACTCGTCCCCTTGGGCCACGAGAGCGTGGAAAACTAGAAAGAGCCGGGGAGTAGAAGAGCACTGATAAAAGAGACACAGGCTCGTTTAGCACAGCTGATAGCTATGTGTTGTTCTGCATGTGTGTGTGCGAGTGTTTGTCTGCGTGAGTCTGTCTGTGTGTGTGCATGCTTATTTGTTTAGAAAGATTGATTCCCTGCTGATGCTGCAAGCAGCAACGTGATTACCTTGGCTCATAGCAAAGTGTTGTTGTGTGCATATGCGTGCGCGCACACGTGTGTGTGTGTGTGTGCGTGTGTGTGTGTGTGTGAGAGTGTGTGTGTGTGTGTGTGTGTGTGTGTAGTTAAGCGTCTGCGCCGGGGGATTGGCAGAGCCCTTGCAGACTTAGGGCCAGTTGCAGAAAGCAGTAGACAGGCATAATCCTTCATAGCCATCCTAAACACTTAAATACACAGTGTAGCAACTCCCCTAAATCTGACAAGGCAAAGACAGACACACACACACACACACACACACACACACACATCTTGGCCTTACACCAAGGGAAAAAACCCCTGCAGGCTCCCCTGACATGCAACCCTTCACATTTCCCGAGACAGCCCTCCTCCCCACTCCTCTTCCCCATCTCCCCCAGTGGAGAAAGCTTTGATGCCGGCACTGAAAGGGTCTACTTACATCCCAAATCTCCAGGCTACGTGATCGTCTGTGATCCAGCTGGGGGAAGGAAGAGAGAGAGAGCGATGAGAGGGTTACAAAGGAAAGGGAAAGCGTGAGCGGACGAGAGACTTGTGTGACTGCAGAGGGGAAAAGCTGTGCAGCTGTAGCTATTAATAAGCCGAGAGTGGAAAGAGAGAGTCGAGCCCGGAGATTAAGGCTCTGTCCCAATTCTCATTCGACCGCCTCCTCTCCTCGGCCTCTTCCCCTTTTCCTCACCCCTTTGACTACCCTCCAAACAAATAATGCCTTTCCTATTCACCACAAGAACTGGAGAGTATGAGGGGGTGTTTTACTGTTCAAAGATGTGCTGATAATTGCCAGTTTTGATCACATAAAATCCTATGAGGGAAGGAGCCCGTCGGGAGCTGGAATGAGGCCAGGGCTGTGGCCCTCCTTGAAAGGAAAGACATTTAACAGAAAATATGCTGTCGTTGGCTAAAAAAACATAAAAATTATGTGGTATCTGGACGGCTGGTTGTACTCACCACCAGGCTCCTGCGGGGCCGTAGTAACCCTTTAGCAGCGGCAAAGAGGCCATGACCAGAGGCACCCCCCACGCCATCAGGTGGTATAACCTGATAAAAGGCAGACGTTAATTTCATTATGAGCACCAAGCCCAGGGAGCCTATAACTAAATCAATTCTTTTCTACTTCAGTTCATCCCTTTGTTGGCACTCACATTGGGGTCATTTTTCAGGTGCAGACAAATGCCTATACAGCCAGACTGCCAATTACTCATGGTAACATAAACCATAATTACCCTTCTGTTGTGGAAAAGATGATTTGCAGAGGAGATGTCTGCATCAAAACCCCAAACAGGATGCGGATTCTCACTCAGCGGGTGCTAGTGACACCAAATGTGAGGACAAAGCTGACTAAATTGTGTGAAAAGTTTTTTATTTTTGAACAAAATTTCACAAATTGCCTATTTTTACAGTATAAATGTAAAGAAAGCTGAAGAAAAATGATCAGTGATGGCCATCTAAGAATTTTGAAAAGTCTCAATCACTGAACATGATTCTGTGTGTGTGTGTGTGTGTGTGTGTGTGACAGACAGATGAGGTGTGTGCTCCAGTGTCTTGGGCGCCAGTGTGGGCATCGATACTTTATAGAGCGTACACTGTCGCCTGGTCAATAGAGTGGAAGTCCTGCCCTGACTTGTTCCAAGTGCGGTCAATCGAGCGGTGGCAACACGTCTGACACACACTCAATCCCTCTAGAGTTGTGCGCCACACACACACTCTTATTTCATTGGGGCACTGTGTATCCCCTCTCTGCCCCCCTCTGATGGACAGCAGTGTGTGAGTGAGTGGGAGGTGGTGGAGAGCGAGAGATGACTGGTGGTTTAAATAGAACAGAATAGTGGGTGGGAGAGAGACATAGGAAATTAATAGATCCAGAGCGAGCGAGAGAGGGAGAGAGGGAGAGAAAGAGAGAGAGAGAGA